>BKCP01008292.1:2616343-2633748 GCA_008636005.1 Striga asiatica | reverse complement strand
TAGGATATCAAAGTGGAATTGGGGTTCAAACTTTTTTAGGTGGAATTGGGGTTCAAACTTTTTTAGGGTTGGTATGAGCTTGTGTTGTTATCTTGGTGATATATAACTCTAGCAATTTTGGTGTCTTTTTCTTTTTCTCTGTGTTCTTGTTTATGCTTGTTTACAGGATTGTGTTGTCAAGAGATTTTGATGAATCATTTGATGGTGTGCTTGTTTATCTTCATGTTTCTTGAATATTTTTATTCTTGTTTAATTTAGGAGCAGAAAGTGCCTTTTTAGTTCAGAATTAAGTTGGATCATCATCAATATAATTGAGCTAAAGGAAACAGAGATGCAATATGAAAAGGAAAAATGCAGCATTGAAATTTTTATAACACCCCAAAAGCCCACTTAACAAACGATAATAATTAAAATTTTTCAGAGGACCTAATTAAAATCGGAACGTAAACATCATAGAACAGCCATCACCATCACATCGCTGCATTTGGAAATATCAACATCGTTGAAACAAAATATGAATCCCATCAGGACAATAGTCAAAAGCACTTATCTACAAAGTCCTTACAGCACTTATCGACACCTCCAAGCTCCAGCGCCAAGCACGAGCAAATTTTCTTCATATTATATTTGAATACATACTCCATCTCAAGCTGCGACATTGTCCTTGTCCGGGCTGTCACTTTCTCAGCCACAACTGAGGATATATCTCAACCACAAAGAGAACCAGAATTCGTAAGTCGTGATACATTCAACAAGTCCCGTAATATGATGTCAACATAGAATGCACACTCGCCCCAAGGTCTTCATTGAGGTACTTTTGGGAATGGGAAAACAAAATTATATAGATGCCAGTGGGATTAAATTAAGCTCTTAACTCATGATGAACAAGTCAAAAACTCCACAAGGACTTCAATCAATGTATGACGGGAACTTCATCTGAGTAGTGGTTTCATGTTTCCTTATATTGTCAAAAATGTCCGCAAAGCAAATCAGAACCTCATAAAATTTCCTTCCCTTAAGGCTTACTTACATCAAAATTCTCCACAAGCTATTGCATTACTAAGCTCTCGAGTCAAGAGTTATGTATCATGATTGGAAAATAACCTCCATTTCTTGTGTGCATCTCAGTCAGAAAATAAGAAACCCACCAAACATTAACATATTCACAAACCTAGAGCAGCAAACATGAAGATCCACCTAACAGTCCCCACAAATCGTCGAGCTCTAAGCCTTACACTGCTGAAATCTGTTATTCCCTCCCTTGGCTTTCCAAAGGCTAGGTGGCCTTGAAGATTAGTGCCCAGCAAATATTATATGGCCAAATAACATAGTACTATGAAAATTTAATTATCAATGTCGACCCATTAGAAATTCCTTGGTCAATTTGAGAAAAGCAGCCTTTTTCCTCTCCAAAATGTTTGAAGAATAGTCTGAATCCAACGAAAACCCAGGCAATCACCTCTTGTAATCCATGATAAACCTGGCATATTGGGTGCTCGTAACACCCGTCTCTTTTATAGGTCTTAAAAGAAGCCCTGTAAATGATCATAAGGAGCAACTAACAGCTCCATCGCTCTCAACTGTTTGTATAACCAAAAGGATCTCTTTGTAAAGGTGCTTCAAAGTCTTTTAAAGGTAGAACTTGAACTAGATCTAAATACATAATATTGTACCATTCCTGGCTGCACAGTCTGCAGCCAGTAAACCCAAGGGGAGAGGGATTCGTTTTAACCATTCTATACTTGAACAGAATTCTAACCTGCCAAGTTCTGTCGGCACCTGAAAACCCTCTCCCCCAGCACAGAAGTTAAAGAGTTTATGAAGCAGCTGCCGGCCCTGAAGTAGGGCCGACCTCTGCAAGCGTGACCTTAATTGGTTTCCATCCTGACTGATGATTATAAGCAATCCACTTTTTCATGTTAATTACCATCTGCAAGAGTTGGAGTATCTCACCCAACGAAAGCTCTTTCAAGCACATCTTTTTCATAACTGTTGCAGCCTCGTACCTAAAACAGCATGTTAGAAGATTGAGGTAAAAGCTATTGATCCTCCTATGAAGCAAATCAAACAAACAGCTCAGCAAATTATAAAAGCAAAGTAAATATGATATAACCTGCATTGCGTATCCTGTATTGCCGATCTTCCAGCATGGGACGAAAGGAAATTTTGGATTTCATCCCACGTAGCCTTTGGGTACTTGACTGCATCTCCAGCCATAGGGTTCACGCATTGCCAAACTTTTTCATTTTTTCCCACATACAACTGCAGGTTACCTAGTTGGTGCTGTATTACCAACTGCTGCTCAAGGGCAGATGCCAAAGCTTTCTTGACATCAGTATTGCGATGTTTGATATTTCCATATCTGATGCAGTCTGTGATATTTTCCTCGGTAGGCATAATCTTCTCATTCTTAAGGGTGTTTAAAGCAAGTATAATAATCCCAATAAGACCTTGCACATAATCAGAAGGTTTAGGGTGTCCGGATGTTCCCCAAACACCATTAACAGAGATAACAGCAGTTCCTGATGCTGAAGAGAGAGGTGGAGGTCGAACCTCTTGATTAGCATGAGAACGTCTAGTGATCTGTGGTTCTTGGTAAGAAGATCTTTTCTGTGTAATATACCCTTTTTGCGGACTCTTTAAACTTGGGCGGTTTGCAGGCTCAACTAAAGCTGGCCTTTTCTCTCCTCCATTTGTTTGTTGTGAATTGTTTGGCGGCTCGGAAATATGTAAATTGCTAACATCAGGTGAACAGTTTTCAACAGGGGGCACATTTGCCCTGAATTGTTGATGATATTGATTTTGATAAGTTCCATGATGGTAATTACCGTTTACCCAAGAATCAGGACCAGTAGAATAAGAGGGCCCTGATCCAGTATTAGGAGCTCTATAAGCACCAGACGAGTCCTGAGGAAGATTGAACGGCTTAGGGTGCCCATATGCCGTTTGGAATTTGGAATTGTTATAATTTTCTTCAGGCTTCATTGTGTTACTTGGGTTTCTTTGCATACCGGGTTGTGTGCTGTTTCGCCAAGTTTGTTTTCCTTTGTATTTTGGATCACTTTCTCTTCCCGCATTCGAAAGTTTCTGATTTCCCAAATTTAGACTGCCATGAAATGAATTCAGAGGTTGGTTTCCACTGATGGCTTCAGTGTGTAATGAGTCACTGACAGGTAACTGTCCATTGCTGTTAGTTACAAATTGGGCAGATTCAGCATTTGTAAGTGGTGGCCCTCCAGCAGATAGACTCGTCCAAAGCCATACACTCTTAGCAGCAGCAACTAATGCTGCAGATGCCTTTTGAGGTTGGGCCAAAAGAATGTTATAACGACGCATTCTAAGTTGGTGGAGAGCATTTGAGAAGTCTCTATCACCAGATATCAGTAGATAATTGGCGGGCGCAGGATTGTCAACAGCCCAAAATAACATGTCAACCAGAATCTTCTTGTCACTTGCATCCTTCACACCTGAAGGGATTTAATCCAATGATTAAAACTAATGGAATTACGTGAATATTGACAATTAGCATTAAGAATTGTGATGCTAAGGCATAGAGTTTTTCTCAACATGGAAAAAGTTGATGTATCATTCAATTGTTTGCAGAAGGAGGAAGGATGATTATATGAAAGCCAGTACAATTACAAGTACTGAAAATCATCACAACTATACAAACCATATGTGTCAAAGAAAATTCAAAATTACAAGAAAAGAAAAAAAAGAAAGAAAGAAAGAAAAGTAAAGTAAAATACTTTATTATAACAATTGAGCTTGCAGAAGATTCCGATCTAACCTATGCATACTCGTAGAATATCAGAATCACAGAACATTCTAACACCAAGAAAAGGATATCATTTAGAAAAAGTCACGAAGCATTCACATTCATCAACATACGCTTATTAAGAGTTAATCAAAATCACATAACTACATGAAAATGGCGCTAGGACACGATTTCTTGATTTTGGAGGAAAAAACACTAAAACATGGCTGCCGACGTTAACTCTCAGTTTCCACTTAACTTCAATTCTAGTATCTACCCACGAACCATATCGATTCACAATAGCCACAAGCCCCCTACGCCGTAAACTCGATGATTAACTAGTTCAATTATTAATAAAAAAACATTTTTTTTCCCTTTAGAAAAACCCATATCCACACGATCCCCCAAATTTCATCAAAATAGGTTCGGAAATTACCGGCGGGGACATGATTAAGCGCGACGCCGGTGCTGTTCAGCGCGTGCTGGACGGAGGACGAGATCCTGGTGGTGTCGCCGTAGGCTGAGACAGAGACGGGCCCACAGTAATTCATCTTCACGAGCGCCGAACTTATGTTCTGCGCGATGGTGTGCGGATCGCAACTCTTGGGCACGTGACAGTTCTCGATGTCCCACCACACCGAAATCTTGGCCTTGACGTACTGCTCCTCCGCCGCCGGCGGCGGCATCGGCAGCGACTGCGCTCCGTCTCCATCCATGATCGTCGGCAACTGTCGAAACCAACTAAAGAAGCAACCTAGTGAGAAAACGTTCCAGAAGCCGCAGGGACAGGCGCACGATAGCCGAGGGCTGCAAATAAAGTGGTAGTTGTAATTGATTGTGCCAATAATTTCTTCTTTTTATCTTTTGACTCTTGCTTGCCCTCATATATGGAAATTGTGCGTGGGCGTGACGAAGACTATCTACAGACTTTGGAATGTGTGTAGGAGCACTTTCGTTGACGCCTTGCAAAGACAATTTTGCCCCTGATTGGCGTCCTGAATCTTATCGGTCAGTTTGTAGACTTGTAGTTGGTTCATTGGTTGTACACTTGGGCGTGTCAAAGTGGCGTATACTACGGTGCGGTTTTACCAAGACTTTGAAATATTTTGGTCTTTATTGTTTAAGAGAAGTGTGATTTTGCTTTGCCTCTTTCTCTCGAACCTCTTCATTTCAAATACTTACGCAATTCCCAAAATTGTGGAACTTAATTGTCCTTTTTTTTTTCTCCCTTTTATGTATGTTGTTATTATATGAATGAATGAATGGTATTACCTTATATATTAGACTATGAAAAATAACATTAGACATGATACAAATTACCTCAGAGTTGAAAACACGATCTTTCAAAGGCCACTAGCTCGGAACTCTGATAACTTGCAAAACATCGGGAAGGGATTTCGGTAGAAAATTGACGATGCTCAAGTTAGTATATTATTCGTGAGAAAACTGATAGTGTGTAAGTTCGGCGAGCATGAATGCAATGTGTTAAGTAAAACATGGTTTGGAAAACTCGATCGAACTGGCCAGTTCGACTGGTTCAACTGGGAACCAATCAAAACATTGGTATGGTTTGAGGTGTTGAACCGCTGGGGCTCAAAACCGGTTATGAACCGTTCGAATCGGTTCTAAATTGTTTATGATAAACTATAAATAGGATATAAATAGGATAATGATTATTTAACTCTTATTTAGAGAAAAAGTCATAATACACACTAAACTAATGATAAAAATATATACAATTATATATTATACAATTGCCCCATACCCATAGATCCGCCCCGAGTCCATCTATATACAACATTAACCTTCAAGAACATTATGGATAAATCACAGTCATATGATTACACAAGGAATTGAGATAAACGAAAACAATTTTTACTTGGAATTCAACATTTCGTAGGATCGATCATGCATGTCTCCTTATACCGGTGTCGTATGTTTATAATTAATTGGCATAGTCAAGGGAAACTTGAACATTAATCAGACCATTTTCATTATGCCTTGTGCTTATATAAATAGCTATTGATTCTTCATTAATTCAACAGCCTTTATGTCGTCTCTGCATATAGATATGGGCAGACATATACATTTATTTTGTAGTGACAGTGCACAAGTGGAGACAATTTGAAAGATGATAAATATAGTCCTTGTCTGGAGAGATCACAACACTATTATTATACATAAATAGCTAATTAAAATACTTATAACTCATGATGCGATAAGAACAGGAAACTGCGCATATATACTAATTAACATAGTAAGAAGCTCAAAATAAATGAGTTGAGTCTGAGCCAATAGATAGATAGATAGATACATAGATACACATACATATATATGATGTAATTAATCTTCTAACAATTAATTAATCTAATTAGCTGCACCCCAAAACTTGATCCATTCATCTCCCTTGAGTGCCTCTAAACATCCAAAACAGCTGCCGTTATGATGATGGTTGTCAAGGTGACAACACATCCAAGGAGTGGCTGAGATTTGGCGGGCCTAAAAGCCCATGATATGTTGGCCGCCATTGGGCTCTCTCCGTAGCCTGAGATGCCGCCTCCCAGAGCTGGGCTGCTAGCGTTGAAGAGCGCCGGAGGAATGACAGAGCTGCAATATGCATGTAACTTAGATGATTTTTTGACAGTTCCTGCATTTGAATTGTTTATATAATAAACTAACCTGGTTGGTGTTGCTCCTGATGAAGAATCGGTTGTTGGTGTGGGTATCGGAGTCGTAGTCCCTGGATTCATCGCTGTTGGTGATGCCGATGATGAGGTTGGCCCGTTTGGAAAGATGCACGAGCCGGAGCCTGCATTATAAAATTAAATCAATATCAGATTATTAATTTTTTTTATTTTTATTTTTTCACACACACAACATGTAGAGTTAGATAGATAGTTGTTCTGACTTGGATTGAGGTTGGTAGTTGTGGCAGCACCGCCAAAGTCGCAGCTGGTGGGGGCGGGATTCTTCTGGTAGTAGGAGTTGAAAGCGAATGAGGCGTGATTGTGCAGGGTGTTGGGGGTGTAGCAGCTCCCACCCTGTTGGATGGCCGAGCAGTCAGCAGATCCCGTCCCACAGGCGTAGTCGAGCGCAGCTTGGATGGTTGTCTCTGGAGCTCCGGCCTTGGCTACACACCAGCTCTGCCCTCCTCCGCCGCCTGTCCCTGTCCCTGTCCCTGTCGCTGGTTGTGGGATGGCTGTGCTTGGCGTGGTGACTGGGTTGGTAAGGGGGGAGGAGGGTGGAGGGACGGTAGTGGAGGGTATTGGAGCTGGGGGAGGGAAGGCGGAGGGGACAGTGGTGGTGGGGCCGCCGGTGGATGGGTTGGTGACAGGGTTATTGNTTGGGTTGGTGGTGATCGGGGGTTCCATGAAGACCGTGTGTCGGATGGAATGTAATGAACCTGAAATTTTGTAGCTTGCTTCCATGAGAACATTGTTTTCGGACTAAATTATGGTAATTGGATGTGTCGAGATTTTTTTTTTTTTTAAGGATGATTAGAAGTGTTCCTACTTTCTCCCCCTTCCCAGTGACTTGAATCCATGACTTATTGGTCATAATTGAAGCGTCTTACTATCAAGTTACGCTTGGTTGTTTAGGATGTGTCAGAGAATTGAACCTCAAATAATTTCAGGATACATAATATCTATCGCCTACTTTGTTTTCTTCATCTCACTATCTAATTTCAACTTGGCCATATTCCAAACTCAATCCTACTATCTATCCCTATGCTTCCAACATTAATTCTTGTCCTAACCTACCTACTCATTAACAAGAATAATATATATAATAAAACAAACACATGATTACTGAGCTCATTCACAAACCCAGCATATATACCATATTTTATGCTACTCACTCTCTCTGCATAAAGCTTCAAACAAAGTCAACAGTACTTCTAACTAATTTCACCTAATTAACCAAACTAATTTCATGAATGTTTTGCTCTTTGGTATTCACCATGGATTTGACTTGTTTTACCCAGGCCACCAATTTCGAATTTGACTTCTTTTTTCTTTCAACTAAAAGCTTAACCATGATGTATACATATATATGTTCTGAAACAATTAATACTCATCACACAATATAATTTGAGAAAAACAACCATCAAACCTATACAACTAAATTAATATAATTGTGGATTTTATTTTTTTTTTAAAGAAAAAAATCAATAAACATATTATTTACTTGCAGAAAATCTCCTACGTAAAACACCATCAACCCATGCTAAGAAAATCCTGTTTCTAAACAGAAACAACTAAGCAAACTAAAACACAAGCATATATATAAACTTGTGTCATAATATAAACTCACCCGATGAGCAGACAATGAGAACAGAGAGCAGAAATGAGCAGAGCTGAAACTTGGAAGCTGATGTATCCATTTTAATTAATTATTGAGAGGGTCTTTTTTTTCGAATTTGAACTCCAAATGGGCTTTTATGATGGTATGAGCTGCAGTTTATTAAAAATGCACAAAAGAAAAAGTTGGCTATATATATAGAAAAAGGTAAGCAGAGAGATAAAGAAGGGTTAAGGATAGAAGGATAAAAGAAAAGAGGAAGGAATATGTCACAATGACTCAGAAAAGTGCTTCCTTTGTGATGAAGAATTAAATTAGAATATATTTTTTGCCTTTCAATACTGGAAAGTATCAAGAGAAGAAGCCTAATGCCAGTTGCCAATTTTCCATTTATTCCTTAACAAAACTAATTAATACTTCAATTTACCATGTTTTTTTTATACATTAAAGACAGAGACAAAGTGGTTAGCCACATGCATATTCATGCATAATTCAAAAGAAGAAAATGTATCTTTTTCTCCCTTCTTTTCGGCCATGTGTTTACCAAAAATAATAATAAAGAGAGAAAATCAATTTACTTTTAGGTTTCAGCTGCAAAAATTACATGGTGTGTTTGCAAAATGATGGCATTTGGCTTTTCTGCTCATGACTTTTAGTTCATTGATCAGAAGGGAAAAGAATGTGGAGGGACCAGATATAACTTTCTTTCTTTTTTTTTTTTNTAATAAAAATTAAAAAGAAAAGATATCCACAATTATGATAAAAAAAAAATAATCAAATGCAAACACCTCTGAAATTAGATCCTGGCACCTTATATGCTTACAACATATATCAATACATCAATTCATGATAACCTCATAAGGGATCATTCAATGATTCTACAGAATTTCTACTCATATTACAGTCCATAACAAAAAAGCTAACATATTCAAACCAAATAGATCTGCCAGACAAGACAAGTGATAGCCCTCTTATAAAGCAGTATTTATCCTAGTCACGGGTTATGATATATTAGGTGGATTCTACAAACCTTCAGATTCTTTTCCTGAAGTTGCATGTAACTTATTAAAAGCAATTTGCACACAGCTTTAACTTGTCCCTTTTATTTTCCCATTTCTTTAGCCCATCTTTCTTCATATTTGACGACCCTACTTATATCACTAGGACATAAAACAATGTGGAAAGTTAAACGAGAGCTAGGCCATGTGAATGTGATATGATCTATCTAATTAACTTTTAAATTCTTTTTAAACTAATCAAAGTTACTTGTGCGGCTCTTTATAGCATCAGCATAGCTTAAAGTGGCGTAGAGAGACAGTCTAGATAATGCAGATTATCAAAAGTGAAATAAAGAGAAGTTTGCCGAACTTTTGCGGGGAAACAGATATTAGAGCATGTTTGTTTATAAGAAATTTTTAAAAATTTCGAACATTTTAACTCAACCATTTTTTTTAACTCAACTTTAACTCAACACTCACTATCATCAATATTATCAATATAATTAAATAATATCAATCAATCAATCAATCATACACACCACATCATCCTTAATTCACTATTCATCTACTTACATTGTTTTAACTAACCATCACTTCAAATCATCTATCTCCTACTTTTACATCAAATCAATTAATATGATCCATAATGTGTATTGTATGAACAAGAGAGAGAAAAGGGATGAGAGAATCTGATAAACCGAGAGAAAAAATAAAAATGACAAAAGTGAGATGTGAAACCCTAATTCTCTCTTATATATGAGAGATACAATAAACCTATCAATAAACCTAATGGGCTAAGGATACATTGCCCAATATATGTTTAATACAACAAGTCCAAAATACATTAATCTAATAAAGACCCAAATATATAAATATATGTTTAATACAACAAGTCCAAAATACATCAATCTAATAAAGGCCCAAATATTTAATTGTTACCCCCCGCAAGATGAACATGTATGTTGGTCATGTTCATCTTGGATACAAGGTACTGAAAAGGTTGAGGGCCCAGGGCTTTAGTTAAAATGTCTGCTAGTTGTTCCTTTGATGAGATGTGGCTGAGTTGAATGATGTCCTTTGAAATTTTTTCCCTTATGAGATGGCAATTTATCTCTATATGTTTGGCCCTCTCATAAAAAATGGGATTATGTGCAATTGCAATTGTAGACCTGCTGTCTGAAAAAATAGACACTGAGAGGATGATTGGATATGAAAAATTTTGGTTTTGTTTGGATTTTTTTGTTTGGTTTAGTTAATTTTGAAAAAGTTGGTATGGTTAGTTGTTAGTGGGTATATTAAATAATATTTAAAATAAAATGATTAAAGTTGATTTGATGTAAAGTAGGTGAGAGAAAATTTGAAGTGATGGTTAGTTAAAATTATGTGAGTGGATGAATAGTGAATTAAGGTAAAGTGGTGTGTAAGAATGATTGATTGATATTATTTAATTATATTGATAATATTAATGATAGTGGGGTTGAGTTAAAGTTGAGTTAAAAAAAGTGGTTGAGTTAAAAATGTTTGGATTTTTTTGAAAAATTTTGTATCCAAACATGCTCTGAAAAATTGTGTGAGATTTTTAAGTCAAAAAGCAAATATAGAAGCCATTGAGCTTCACAAGAAGCTGAAGCTAAGGCTCTATATTCACTTTCTGCAGAGGATCGACTGACAGTTGTTTGCCTTTTGGATTTACAGGAAATTAGTGATTTGCCCAAGAAAAACATAAAACCAGTAATGCTTTTTCTTGAATCAACACAGTCACTATCACAATAGCATTTTAAAGAAAGAGAAGAATTTCTGGGAAAGAGAATACATTGGCTTACAGATTGTTTGATGTACCTGAGAACTCTATATGCTCCTAACAAGATTCTAATGAATCTGATGAAACATATGGAAAAGATCGAAGAACGAGAGAGAGAAAAATAAAACTGCGCTTGAATGAATAGAATAAAATGAACTAGGTTTACAATAGGTGTCTTGAGCCCTTTATATATGGCTAATACAAGAAAACTAGAGTTGTTAAAGGTAATGACAACTATTCCTATACAAAATATTAATAAGGACAGAAAAGGTAAAATACATATATTGTCAGCTGCAGCCAAGTGAATTTCAGTTGGATTGCTCATATGTTGACTTAATGTCTGCACACTATAAGAAATTATGGTCCGGTAATTGTTAGATACAGTAATCTGCTGTAGGATGTTTGATCTATGGATTTATCACCATTTTCATTTAAAGATGTAAGCTTGAGATTATTGTCCATAGGTGTGGTGGCAAGTTTACCAGCTAACATACCAGAATCAGAGAGAATGTCTATAGCATATTTTCTTTGACAAAGGTTTATGCCTTGTGCAGAATGGGCAACCTCAATACCTAAAATGTATTTAAGTTGACCAAGGTCTTTGATTGTGAAAAGATTATCCAAATGTTTCTTAATAGCAATGATTTGACCAAGATCATCACCAGTGAGAATAATGTCATCCATATATATTAACAAGGCCAGAAAATGATTGTCAGCTTGCAATGTGAATAAAGAACAATCAGAAACAGATTGACTGAAGCCATAATGTAACAGACAAGTAGTCAATTTCTAAAACCATTGTCTAGATGTCTGTTTAAGACCATATAACACTTTATTATTATGCAAAGAATCAGACAAATAACCAGGGGGTGGAGTCATGTAAACTTCCTCATTGAGGTCACCATGCAAGAATGCATTATTGACATCTAATTGGTGCACATGCCAGTGTTTTATAGATGCAATAGCAAGTAATAGTCTAACTGTGGTTATTTTGGCAACAGGAGAAAAGGTATCAAAATAGTCTATACCTTCTTCATGTGTGTAACCCTTAGCTACTAATCTTGCTTTGTATCTTTCTGTAGATCCATCTGACTTATATTTGATTTTGAAAACCCATTTACAACCTATTGAGTGTTTACCTTGAGGTAAATCTGTTATGACCCAGGTGTTTTCTCAAGAGCTTGTAATTCTTTGTTCATGGCTTCTTGCCAAAGTGGGTCTTTAACAGCTTGTTTATAGGTTTTAGGTTCAGTCTGAAAAGATATAGATGCAGTGAAACAGGCATGAGAAGATGACAATTGTGCAGTAGATAAATGATTTTCTATTGGATATTTGATGCTGCATGAGATGTTCCAGAAATGTCTTCATATACTTCAGTGGAAGTAAAATTAGTGGATGAGGGTAAAGAGTGTTTGTATACATTGAGATAGGAAGGTATTGTTCTCTTTCTTGTTGATTTTCTGGATGTTGAAGTGTCAAGTATAGATTGTGTGACAGTTTGTTGTATTTGAGAAGGTACTGAAACATGTACTGTAATGGGTATGTGTGGGGTACTGTTTGGTGTAGGGACTTGTGGGGGTATGTGTAGAGTATTGTTCTGGGTGTTGTTATCATGAGAGAAATCTGTGGGTGTGGGAAACATCAGGGATTGTTGTGTATTGTTACAAGGAATGGCTTGAAAAGGAAGTACATGTTCATAAAAGATGACATTTCTGGAGATTATAATTTTCTTGGTATCCAAATTGTAAAGCCTGTAACCTTTACAACCAAGTGGATAACCAAGCATGATGCATTTGGATGCTCTAGATGCAAATTTTGTTATGCCTTGTTGTAAAGTAGATGCATAACATAGTGATCCTATGACTTTAAAATGATCATAGGTAGGTTTCTTTTGAAAAAGAAGATCAAAAGGAGATTTTCCATGAAGAACAGTGGATGGAATTTTATTTATGATATGAGCAGCAGCAATTATGCAATCAATCCAAAACTTTAAAGGCAGGTGTGCATGAAACATGATGGCCCTAGCTACTTGCAACAAGTGTTGATGTTTCCTTTCAACTCTACCATTTTGTTGTGGAGTTTCAACACATGAAGTTTGATGAATAATGCCATGAGAATGATAAAAATCATGCAAGAAAAATTCAGTACCATTATTTGTCCTAATGGTCTTGATTTTCTTGTTGAATTGGTTTAAAATCAAACTATAAAAATGTTGAAGGAAATAATGTGTGTCTGATTTTAAAACCAATGGATAGATCCAAGTAGTCCTACTGTAATCATCTACAATAGTAAGAAAATACTTATGCCGAGAAATAGAAGATACAGAGAAGGGACCCCATAAATCACAATGAATAAGATCAAATGCAGATAATGCAGTAGATGTGCTCACAGGAAATAGTAACTTTCTTTGTCTGCTGAAATGACATATCACAAGGATTATGCATATGAGTTTGCAATTAACAGACAAGGGTAATTGAGAAAGTTTATGATATGAGAGATCTCCAAGTCTGACATGCCAAAGTTCAGAATCCACAGAAGATACATGTGCAAGAGAAGTTTCAAAAGTAGTAGATACATGATTGTCAGGTGATACAAGTTTGTCAGATGTTACATGTTGGTCATGTGATACAAGTTTTTCATAAATATTTGCAACCAAGCATCAGAAGTATGGTCAACATGAGTATCAGAAACATGACAATTATTGGAAACATCTAGAGACAAATGATATAATCATTTTGTTGGCTTTGAGATCCTGTAATATGCAATAAGAAGACATAAAATTGACAACACAATTATTTGTAGTAGTTAATTGAGAAACAGAAATAAGATTGGAAGTAAAAGAAGGAACAAATAATACATTATGCAGCACAAGATTAGGTCCCAGATTTATCTGTCCCACATGGCATGCAGATGTATTTTGTCCATTGGGTAAGTTAATTTTAATAGAAATAGAGGTAGGTGGAGAAGAATACAGAGATAAGTCACAAATCATATGGTCAGTGGCACCAGTATCAAGAATTCAGGTATGTTTGGTAAAATTTGAAAGAGCAGAGCAGGAAATATGAAATTTACCTGCAGTACCTGCAGTAGATTGAGTGAAAGCAGTGGCAACTAAAGGAGAAGAAGAGCTGGGTTGTTGAACTGTAGCTTGTTTAAGAGTTTGCGACCTCTTAAAGTCTAGGAACTCATGAAATAGAGCATCAGTCATGTTGGGATTAATGTTTTCAGTGGGTGTTGTTTGGGTGGAAAAGGTAGAGGAAACAGAGATGACGGCTGAATGAGATGGATGAATTCTTGGACCCTTAGGACCAACCCAATTTTGAGGATACCCTATCACTTGATAGCACCTTTCAGAAGAATGATTGGTAAAACCACAGTGTTGACATTTGAGCTTTTTCTTGTCTTTTTGAAATGTTTGGGTTTTATTTGTGTGAGAGGGTTGAGATTTGTTGTATGACTGAGAGGTTTTGAGTAACATGGCAAGATGATCATCAGTTTTGTTTAGAATATGTAAGTTCCTTTGACTTTCCTCTTGAAGTAACAGAGAATAAACTTTGGACAAAGTTGGAAGAGGTGATGTCAAAAGAAAATGACTACGCATGGATGAGTAGGAGTCATTGAGCCCAATGAGAATTTCATAACACAATCAGACTGTTGAGCAGTAGACATGACATCAAATATGTTGCAGGTGCATGAATTGCAAGCACCACAAGTACATCGAATAACAGGACGGTAAGTAACATATTCATCCCACAATGATTTGAAAGAGTTGTAGTATTGAGTCACAGATAAGGAACCCTGGTCCATAGAACTAAGAGATTTTTCAAGTTGAAAAACCCTCGGACCACTACTCAAAGCATAGTGAGACTTGATTTCATCCCAAACATCCTTGGCAACATTAAAAAATAACAGAGATTGGCGAATATCTTTGGACACAAAGTTAAGCAACCAAGACAGAACCAGATTATTCGCTCTAACCCAAGCAACAGAGTCAACAGGAGATTGAGTAGGAGATGGGACAGAAACAGTACCGTCAATAAAACCAGCTTTATTCTTTACACTAAGAGCCATGAGAACTGCTCTTGACCAGGAAACATAGTTGTCACCATTGAAAGTCTCTGCAACAATCAGCGCACCCGAATTATCACTTGGATGAAGGAAAAAAGGCGACGATGGATCGTCTGTCGGCTGAATCGAACGTGTAGCCATGGAGATCGACAATCAAATGTGGTCGCAGATCGTCGACTAGATCGGAAAACTCAAGTCGTATGATTTGAAGACGCAGATCTAGGGTTTCGAAAAACCAGATCTACAAATCCAAGCAGCGATCGAGATTCCAAAAAAAATGAAAATCGAAGAGATATGATGCAGCGGAATTAGTAAAAGATCGATTGAAACACAGCGATTGATACCATAATATGATCCATAATGTGTATTGCATGAACAAGAGAGAGAAAAAAGGATGAGAGAATCTGATAAACCGAGAGAAAAATAGAAATGACAAAAGTGAGATGTGAAACCCTAATTCTCTCTTATATATGAGAGGTACAATAAACCTAACAATAAACCTAATGGGCTAAGGATACAGCGCCCAATATATGTTTAATACAACAAGTCTAAAATACATCAATCTAATAAAGGCCCAAATATATCATTGTTATCAATTTTAATTATTTTATTTTAAACATTATTTTTATATACCCACTAACAACTAACCATACCATATTTTTCAAAATTACCCAAACCAAACCAAAAAATTCAAACAAAACCAAAAATTTCTATAAACAAACATGGTCTAACGAGCTAATAAAACTTGCACTATCATGGAAGGTAATCACCGTTTTCAATACTCCCACTGAGTTCTACACGTGATGATATGATACATTTAATCTTAATTTTATTTCAATTTGTACCAAGATGGAAAAATATAAAAAATACCTGAGGTTAACCAAAAATCGTGAACAATGGGGAGTAAAATCACATCTTTCTTGTGGTGGCATTGCCTTCCCAAATTCTTAAACCCATCGACTTAAGCCTAATGGATTGTTTGAAATATCGGCTCACCGAGATTTCGAGTTGAACCGCCTCGTCTCGATCTTTTTGAACAACAAACTGGATCCAGCTGCAAAACAGTGCCGCGAGCATATGATGAAGATCGCGTCTCTCGGTGCTCGGTTTTGCCTCATAGGATACGAAGACTGTCTCCTTGTCGTCGATAGATTGCTTCAAAATATGCTTGCACACCTCCTTCTCGGCGATATGTGATACAACGTGAATCCTTGCTAAACTCGAACTCATGATGAACTATATATGAGGTGAAACACCCTTTTTGACACAAGATTTTGTGATAAAACTCAAGAATTCTAACACAAGAGATTTTTACCAATGATTGATTTTTCATTAATTCATTGCTTAATTGATGATAAAAAAAATGTGCATAACATCAGCTATTTCAAGATATAAACTTAGCCTAAATTTATGGGAAATAAACTATTAACTTATGAAAAATAAATCAACTAAGGATCCTAAAATTACCCAACTTATTCGAAGCCTAAATAACCTGGGAAAGCAATTAAAAAATGCGGAAATATCCAAGAATAATCTAGAAAAAAATCAGATAAAAAATCCTTCCAGAAGCCTCGATTTCTTGATGGCAAGTTGCGCGTGCGCTGTCCCAGGTCATACGACCCTGTCGCGCTTGCTGCGCGCATCCTCTGTTGCCAGCGCGTGATCTCGCGCACGTTGCTTGCGTCCACTCAAGTATGTCACTCCGCGCCCATCTACTGCGCACGCACTCGGTGCACCCATTGGCAGCGCGCTTGCCCAGAGCACTTATTGTACCCGGCTTGCTCGAGCCCATTTACGCGGCCATCCCGTTCGTCTGGGTTGCCCGTCGAGCGAATCTCTCGTATGCTCGCCGTGCTCGATCATGTGCGTTCGAGGGTGAGAAACCTCCATCTTTATCATTCCCGCTCCCTTTTAGCACATCCTTATCCTCAAGGATCTAAACACGCTTCAAACTCCTCAATTCGACGCCTCATGCCCCTTTGTTGGGCTTGGTTTTTAACACGACCAGCCTATCATCTGAATAGAACTACATTATTCCTTCTTTGTAGTTCTTCGTGACCTTACCCTGCAACCCTTCCAACCATTGGACTTCTAGATCAACTCTCATTCTTTTCCATTCTTTTTTCTCAAGTTTTTTTTTGTACATAAAACAGACAGGATTCTTTCAGTTTTTCCCTTTGCTGACCCTAACCTCAACTCTCATTTTCTGGGCAGCCGGCAATCCTCTGGACCACTGCAGACCAACCGGTGTGCGGCGACCGCGAGCAACAGCAAGGAAGCGGTGGATTCGAGCGGCGAGACCTTGGAGTGACGATTGACGAGCGACGAGAGGCGAGCAGGTCAGCAGCGGTAGTGACTCCAAGCGACCAAGCGGCAACTGCAACGGCGGCAAGGCAGCTTCTTCCGGTAGTGATGGCTTAACCTAATTCTCAAAATGATGTGTGATTTATGATATTAACTGATTGTTTGATTTGGTTTG
>BKCP01008292.1:2592595-2616335 GCA_008636005.1 Striga asiatica | reverse complement strand
TTTGAAGATTCAATGGTTGAACGTAAATTCACAGTCAAAAGTTGATCCCATTTGTTGTCAATAATTCAATTCAAGTGCTGAAGTGTTTTTCTCCGAGGTTTGTAATAATGCTCCCAGCCTCCCAGGTATTTTTCGCATTTGTTCTAGGTTTAACCAATGCTCCAACTCCCAATTTAGTATTTTATTTTTTTATCTATTATGCAGCATGCTGACCCACTTAGCCCGCGGCGGTGTTGGGCCGTGGCTTCCATTTCACAGGCCCGCCGAGATGGCGGGCCGGCCTGTGCTGCCCCGCCAAACGGCGGGTTTTGGCGAGCTGCGGACCGACCCACCCCGCCGGCCCGCTTTTACATGTCTATCTGTAGAAGTAGATTGGGTTGCAGGTTGGCTGGATGAAGAACCCTTCGACCCAAATTTTCCTTCCATTGCTTTCTCCACTCTCCATACTGCTACCTTTCTCTATAACTTCAATCCTCTGCACAGTGTCTGTCCAAGTGATCTATCAACCACAGTAAAAACATATATCGGCCAATTTTTCATACTGAAAACACACCATAACTTGTTGATCATTCAGTTTCATGTGAACACATCTTGCTAGAGCTTTCTTAACATCAGTCGTCACCAAAAGTATCAGAAAACTCCCTCTTGTTCATCCAGCTTTTATCACAGCAACATTTTTTTGTCTTTTCTTAAACATCTTCCCTATTTTAGAACTAAGCCAGTTAAGGGGTAAATTATTCACTTGCACCCACAGGTTAAGTTCGGAACAACCAATTTGACTTTCTGTAAGTCCCTCTTCCCTTTCCAGCACGATCAGATACTGATCTCAAATATCAAATTTACCTAATTCACCACTTTCTTCTTACCATCGTTACTCCCGAAGATGAACTGAAAGAAATTAGTACTAAGTTCCCTTACCTCCATCTGATTCTGTATCTGCCAAATCGCTGACATTGCCCTACGGATTCCGATTAGATTCGCTTTCCTCTCACCAATTATTTTCCCAAACAAGCTCCTTGAGCACTCCCCTTCGCTTGCCTTGATGTCTTCCACCCCCAACTCGATTGTCTTGTTTTTCACAGATCCATTTTCTTCAAACGGTCCCCTAGCTCATCCGCTTCGCCAATGAACTAGGAAGAATCCTCCGGAGACCTGCACAATATAAACCAAAATAAGCACCCCCGCAAGATAGACGAAAGGAAAACTCTAAGCCACCAAACTATAACCAGAAAAACCTCAACTATCCCACCCAACGAGACGAAGTCTAGAAAACCTAGCAACACAACTCAGAACGCTAAGAAAAAGACAAGAAGAAAGCTCTTGGGGGAGAGAATCAAGGAAAGAAGGGGAAGAAATGAAAACTAGGGTTCCTCTCACAGAGATAAATTTCCTCTCACGCATTGAAAGCAAAGGAAAGAGAAGGGTGACCTTAGGATTCAATAAGTGTATTTCTCTCCATTTTCTCCAAACATTGAGCACACCTTTCTGGAACCTCCACCTTTCCACGCTCTTCATTCCTGATATCGCCCGCAGGAATATGCTCGATTGTCTCCCGCTTCTGTCACCGCCATTTTGTCTCTGTGCCATCTGCGCCACCACCACACTACTAGGACCACCGTAAGTTAAATTTGAAAACCTTCAGTTCATACTTGTTTGATTTATGGATAGTGTAGGTAATAATGGGGGCAACCTAATGAATTTGTCTTTGAAGTTTTGCCTGAAAGTTCACAGCACGTTGATAATCTTTGGTTGAGGATTTCTTATTCTAAGTTTCAGGAAGCTAAATAATATCTTAAGCTCGTTTTATTCTCAGTTTGCTTCCTGCTAGGTTATCTTTTCCGTTCAGTTTTTTCGTCTTTGTTCAATCTGCTACTTATCCAACAATTAATTGTTACTATGACCTCGCTATTTATTTGTGTACTCTTTTAGTTTTTTGCTTTGTTGATGGATATGTTAATTGAATGATTCCTGTGAGGATCACTGCCATGGTTCATTAGAAATAATAATAATAACTCTTGTTGTGCTGCATGTTCTGTATTTCTTGTAACTGAAACTACATATTCTCCTCTTTATTTAATTACTTGGTGATTTGAGACCTCATGTTGTATGGTCAACTATTTTGCAGCACATTCCCATTTATGAATGGCAATGCCTATTTTTTTTTGTGTGTGTGTTAAGTATAACCGGTTCAAGTAAAGGAAAAAATAGTTGCTAGGTGTTTGTGCCAATGGGAACTCTTAAAACTTTTCAAAAATTATATGCTAGCAGATTTCATCGTATACTATACAAAATTTAAGAGGGAAGTAGAATTGTATATGCCTCAAAAAAGAGGTAACTCGCTCTGTTCTTTTATTACAAGTGAGGATAATACTCTATTATTTCCAGCTGATGTTACCATAATTTCTTTCTGTTTCTTTTGATTTATGTATTTCAATATGGTTTGGATTGGTATTTAGGTTTATCCGGCTTATTCAACCTGCAAATTAATTTGCCTGAAGGGTTCAGCTGAAGCACTGTAGCAAGAGGCAATAGCAGCGTGTTCCTGTTCATTTGGAAGGTCCGATTCTCCACTAATAATCTTTTTTTTTTCTTGTTTGTGCTTGGGTAGTTATATATCTATCTGGTTTGTTTTATAAGTTGCGTGATTATAGAATTCTGTTTTTGAAGTTGTCCACTGATATTTGGATGAAAAGTTGATTCTGTTTGAAGTTGATATGGCTTTGTTTTAAAGATGTTACATTACTACACCATTTATTTGAGGATTTCTCTAGTGCACTGTGGTGGGGTTTTGACCCATACAAATTTAAATTAGTAAGTGTAATGAGTATACATAGATTACCTAAGATTTGAAAATTGTTGAAATGATTTTTCTGTTGAAAATGGACATGGAAAGAAATTCCAGAATCTTCGAACGGGACAAAACTAAAAGATAACTCACACACTTCACACAACTTCAAATGTATCCTAATTTATAAACTGACCACAACCATTGAGATGGGCCTTCATTCGGTTGTTGACAAAGCTAAGACTAGTAACCAATTCTTGACCTTAATCATTGTTTGGGGCAAATGAATTTTTTATTTCATTTAAAGAAACTTACATAATTCTTGGTTGTGATTCACCTGTCTTTATAAGAATACTTTACTCAATGTATTTCTCCTATAACTATTTGTTTGTTTTTAATCCTTAACCTTTGAAGCTTCATGCAAATTGCTTTGCTTATTTGGAGTTGCCTGGTAAAAAGATACTCTAGTCCAAGTATATGAAATTGTAAAAAATCTTTGAAGCAAGACACATTGTTTTAGTATGCTTACTAATATATATTTTTTTTTACTTGAATCCACAAAACGAAGCAATTTCACTAAATAATAACAAGTCTTTCTCATAGAGACAAGATTGTAAATATTTACCTATTCTTTTATGTTAGTTCGGTGGGGTTTTATTTATGAGGAATATGTGTGGGCTAACTGATTAGCTAGATAAGTGGTCCAAGTGAAGATGGAATAAAATTAACGTTATCCTATATCCATTATGTGTTTCCACGATACTTCTCCATACGTTCACCTTATTGTTCATATTGGTGTGTTCCTATTTTTGTTTCTTTTTCTTGTTATATTTGCTTATTTATGTCATCCTTATGTGTTTTATATTATTTTATTTTTCTTTTTTTCTCGAATCAGGAAGAATATGGAGTGAAAAGAACAATAAAACGAAAGATAGACTAGAATTCCTTAAAAGGTACTCAATAAGGGAAAATTCTTGCTCTATACATCGAAACTACATACAGATCCTCACAATCTTAAGGTGACATGTGAGCCATGGGTACTTGGTCGGGTTCAATGTAGTGCGATTGCAGAACCTGAAAAGGTAAAAATAAAAATAAAAAATGAATGTCTAAACATAAAGATGTTAACAACAAGACTTTAGAAAAATCTACCAATTGGCATTTTCAGACAAGGTGCAACTGACGTGAGTAACTAATCCAACTTCAACTTGTGAGATTACCAAAGTTAAGAATAGAGCCATCCTCGACGGATAAGCCCAACTTCATTCCCTCAGCTTTGAAATATAGACAGAGGTATATATGAAAAGGTTGAGTAATTACTTAGACGGCATATGTAAGTATATACATGTCGAGTGAGATGAGACGACGAGACTAATTAACCATTTAACTACCAGTACTTTAGTCAAGCCACTTCAGATGGCAAAGGCTACTAATAAATCGTACCATGCTTTCATTTATGCGGTGGTTAAATTGAATTTGTGCTCCATTCGTTGGTGCACGAAAGGTGCAAATGTGCATATGAACAATCAAACACCTCGTTAGTGATGGAGCTATATGACTTGTATCTTATAACAGCTATATGACTTGTATCTTATAATCAGGATTACTAAAGTCTGGTAGATTATGTGGGAACTCCATCGTTGTCATTGTCAAAATAAATTGTAAGTTTTGAATAAATTGATCGTGCTCCTAACGATATGATAAGCTCCTGGAGGATCGGAACCAGCAAGCAACTTTTAAAGAGCCTCGTCTGTCTCATATGTATATACAGTGAAGATGGCTCAAGCAATCACCAAATCATTGCCTTTTGAAATCACTTTGCCTCTTTCATATGTATACAAAAATAAAACTACCAAACTTATTCTCTCTCTCTGTTACGAATGAACATGAAAGTCCTCTCAACGTAAAATTGCAATCAGTTATACACCTAAATAGGTCAAAATACATAGGAAATATAAAATAAAAAAATATAACACATCTGAAGTATAAAATAAAATAATATACTTACATATACTTATATAAAATACTTACATATACTTACATATAGAACATTTTTGCACCCAACTTTAAATTTTGACAAGTAGACATCTTGATAAAAACAATACACAAATGCTGTCTATTTCTTCTTCAAAAACAAGGACCAGATTTATATAAGTTTAGACAATGCTCCCACCAAGGTGCAAATCCTGATCAACAACAACGGCCGAAGAATAATTATTCATGGGCACATCTACAGTCTTTTGAAATAACACATTCTCATCATTCTATAAGAACATATATCTATTAAATCCATTTAAAGAGGACATAGAACAATGAATAAGAAGTTTCGGGATATTAGCATCACATGTAATGCAAAGCAAATACAAAGCACGTGGGACAAACACATAATATAAACAATGATTCTAGATCTTATCCACGTTAATAAGAAACAACAACGTAATTATCAGCAAATTCCTTTATTATAGTATCCAAAAACCAAAAACCCACAACCCACACAATTTGTAGCTTCAACCATGAGTTAAAGACTTCTACATTTTTACTTCATGAGACTTCCTTTCCCTCTTTATTGCACAAGAATCTGCGTGACCTAATGCCAGAAGTCCATTTCGTGTCAAATTTGTATACCTGCAATTGACACTCCACACTCCACAGATGCTCTCTCAAATGATGCAATTTTGTTGCACACATCAACCTTTGATAGAGAATCAACTTCAAGGGGATTGAAGAATATACCCATCCTCTACAACACCTTAGGATTCCTCAAAAGGTACTCGACAAGGGAAAATTCATGCTCGAGACATCGAAACTGATAGATCCTCACATCACAATCTTAAGGTGATGTGTGAGACACGTTGGAACTTGGTCGGGTTCTATCCATTGTAGAGCGGCTGCAAGAACCTATTCTCGCGTGAATGTCATGTTGTTCACAACAAGACATTGGAAAAATCTCTCTCGAAGAACAAGCAATTTTCATTTTCGAACAAGATTCAACGATTTTTCCTATAAGTGAGTAATCAATTCCAACTTCAACCTCAACCTTGGTCAGATTACCGAAGTTAAGAATAAAGCAATTCTCGACCACTAAGCCCAAATTCATTCCTTGGAAATAAATGAAACTAAAGTTTGACAAAGTATATATGAAACTAAAGGTTGACAAACTACTTAGAGGGTATATGTATATACATGCCGAATGAAATGAGACGACAAGACGAATTAACTACCTGGTTATAGTCCGTCAATACTTCAAGCAAGCCACTTCAGGTGGCAAAGGGTACTAGGAAACCGTATTATGCTTCATTTTTGTGATAGTTAAAGTAAATGCGTGCTCCATTCAAGGAGCTGGGACACGAAAGGTGCAAATGTGTATGTGAACAGTCAAAAACCTCGAGCATTGTTAGTGATGGAGCTATGAGTTGTATCCTGATTAGCATCATCGAAGTCAAATTCTTCTGGGAACTCCATCGTTAAATTTAGCAAAATAAATGGTACCCTTGCCCTTATTAATAAAGCTCTTCGAGGACTAATAAGCTCCTCGAGGACTAGTGGACTCGACCAAAAATAACTTCTGTAAGGGCCTCATCCATCTCATATTCAGGTCTATTTTATGCTCGCACAATCCCTCAGGTCAAACTTTCAAGCGTTTTGCACTCAAATAATGCTTTAGGCATGTTTGTCTCGCGGTAGAGGTACATGTCAACATCCTTTACTCCACGTCCGATGGCACCCCGTAGAATCGTCTCTGGTTCAAACTCGCCAAATCTATATGAGTCATGAATTGAAAATGCATTCAAATTTTGGTCCTTGATTTCGCGTTCCATCATTTCCTTGTTTATGAATTTTGTAAACTCAATCTCTGAGTCGTCATAATCTGTTTTATCAAAATAAGATAAAGTGGGTGATGTGCCCACAAAAACCTCCATTAATTCCCAAGAACACTCGTCGTGACGCAATCCTCAACTGGGAGGAAAAAGAGAATGTTTTGTTAGGACAAGTGTTCTTGGGAAAAAAATGGAGGTTTTTGTGCGCACATGACCCCACTTTATTCTTCGATGTAACAAATTATAACGATTCAAGGATTGATTTTACAACTCCATAAACAAGGCAATGATTGAACGCGAAATTAACGGTCATCAAGGCCAAGACATTTTCAATTCATTCCAATGACTCATATAGATTTGATGTGACAGAGTTTGAACAAGAGACGATTCTACGGGGTGCCATCGGACGTGGGGTAAAGAATGTCGACATGTACCTCTACCGCGAGACAAACTTCCGTAAAGCATTGTTTGAGTGCAAAACGCTTGAAAGTTTGACCTGAGGACTGTGCGGGCATACCCGATAAAGTAGACCTGGATATGAGACGGATGAGGCCCTTCAGAAGTTACTTTTGGTCGAGAGGAGCTTATTAGTCCTCCAAGAGCTTTATTAATAACGGCACGATCAAGGGTCCATTTATTCTGCTAAATTTAACGATGGAGTTCCCACATGATAGAAGACTTACGATCAAGGGTCCATTTATTCTGCTAAATTTAATGATGGAGTTCGCACATGATAGAAGACTTTGACTTTGATGATCCTAATCAGGATACAACTCATAGCTCCATTACTGACAATGCTCAAGGTTTTTGACTGTTCATATACACATTTCCACCTTTCGTGCCCCAGCTCCTTGAATGGAGCACGCATTTATTTTAACTATCACAAAAATAAAGGCATAATACGGTTTCCAAGTACCCTTTGCACCTGAAGTGGCTTGTTTGATGTATTGACGGACTATAACCAGGTAGTTAATTCGTCTTGTCGTCTCATTTCATTGGGCAATATATACATATACCCTCTAAGTAGTTTGTCAACCTTTAGTTTCAAATATACTTTGTCAACCTTTAGTTTCATTTATTTCCAGGGAATGAATTTGGGTTGGGCAATATATACATATACCCTCTAAGTAGTTTGTCAACCTTTAGTTTCAAATCTACTTTGTCAACCTTTAGTTTCATTTATTTCCAGGGAATGAATTTGGGCTTAGTGGTCGAGAATTGTTTTATTTTTAACTTAGGTAATCTGACCGAGGTTGAAGTTGGAATTGATTACTCACTAATGAAGAAAATCCTTGAATCTTGTCCGAAAATGAAAATTGTTTGTTCTTGCAGCCGATCTACACTGGATAGAACCCGACTAAGTACCCACTTGTCTCACATATCAACTTAAGATTGTGAGGTGAGGATCTATCAGTTTCGATGTGTCGAGCAAGAATTTTCCATTGCCGAGTACCTTTTGAGGAATTCTAAGGTGTTGAGGATGGGTATATTGTTCGAGCCCCTTGGAGTTGATCGTCTATTAAAAGCCGATGCGCGCAGCAGAATTGTTTGAGAGAGCATCTGTGGAGTGTCATTGCAAGTATAGAAATTTGATATGAATTGTACATTGCCTTTCGGTGTGAGTTAGATTTTTAGTTAAAAAAAGATGCGAAACATAAACTGATTGTAATCAGTTTTATTTCTTTACCACTCCGGGTTAATGCTTTTCCTAGCAAAATACAGAGAATACATTATAGAAGGATTTCCTATTATCAATGGCTAAAGTTTGAGTATTCAATTTGCTGGTATAAATCATTCTTTTGTGTACTTTGTTGTAATTAACTTTTTTTCATGTACTCCACCAGTTGCTTTTGGTAGGATGTCATTTATATGATTATTCTTTTGACATAATCAACGCTTCTGGTTCTTGTAGCCCTTAAACTATCTTTGCAAGACGGTTCAGGAGTTCAAGCGAACCAGTCGGATGGGAATAAGCTTGTGAACATTTTTGTTTTCCGCCCAATGATGTCATGGTTGATTAATTATTATTTTATGTATTGAAAAGAAAGAGTTTATTATACTTCCTGGTGTTGTATTTTGGTTTGCTAGCAAGGACAGATCTTGAAGCTTAAAACTGGGGGTACAAAGAGTAACTAGAAAAACTACATATAACGATTATGTGATATCTGAATACATACAATTAGGACGGAAGGTATAGAGAAAGAATAACCATTGTTTCTTCCCTATTAGGTGGTGCAGCTTTCTTAGAAACAGCCCGTAACTTCTTATTCTTTGTTCCATGCCCTCTTTAACTACAGATGGTATATCCTTTTACAGGATGTTGAGAATGCATTGTTAAAGAAAGGCTCAGATATTCTTTTTCGACTGTTACTGTACTCAACACTGACATGTTGGATGCATCTGATGATCGTGATTCACAACCTGGTATGAGCATATGCTTATTGGCTAAGTTCGTCGATAAGTTGGTGACAATGTGTATTGTTTTGTTCTTGTAAGCTCATTATTTCTAGAATGTGCTACATGTTTCAAAATTATAAGGTGGGGGCAAAAATATCCTAGGAAAGAGAACTTTATGGAACAGATGACCTATTTAGGTTTTATACACTGATTGCAATTTTATGTTGAGTGGACTTCCATGTTCATTCGTAACAGAGAGAATAAGTTTGGGAGTTTTACTTTTGTATACATATGAAAGAGGCGAAGTGATTTCGAAAGGCAATGATTTGGTGATTGCTTGAGCTATCTTCCCTGTATACAGGGTACATATGAAAAGTACTTTTACTTTTTCCAACAACTATGAATTTGTTTTCTTAAATTATGTGAAAAACAAATAAGCTTATCTTTTTGGGATGGAAGGCTTAATAATATATTGTCGATCACGTGATAGAAGGGTTTCTTATTATAAGTGGCTGAAGTTTGTTTTATTTATTAGTTTGGATCATTCATAATAAAAAATTACTTCCCCTCCACCAATTGCTTCTGGTGGGATTGACTGAATGGAATTTTCTTCATTTGTTCCGACACTATCAATTGCTTCTGGTCCTTCCATCCTTGCTCAAGTAAGTGCTAAGATGGACATTTTTTTATTTTTTTATTTTTTTTTTTCCTTGGGACAATGTCACGGTTGATTATTATTCACTGTTGTATGTCGTGTTTACCTAACTTTGACAGCTTCCAAGAGCCGATCCAAATGTCGTTCATGCCAAAGATTTGTTGGCTCCAATGCAGAGTCTGTCTGAGGTAAAATTCAGCAGTTGATCTCTTAATTTTGGTTGAAGAAGACAAATCATGTTTTCTTTAATTTGAAGAGCATGAGCATCTCCAAACTTTGCGAATACAACGTTAATAGGGATATAGCGTGTATCAGATCCAGCAGATTATGCGCTGAATTTGGTTGTCAACCACGTTATTAATTTGCTTTTAATAGTTTTATTAAATAAAACGACATGCAATATTTCAAAATTTTATGTAATATATTTTTGAGAGGTAAATTTGTTTCGGCCGAGGAAGAGATTCATTTATCCGCAGGACACCACCTCACATTTTATTTTGTATATTGTTTTCGGTCTTTCGCTCTTACGAATAGAAAAATAATATCATGACATTTACCCTACAGATGGTGAAACCCTTTTGCTTTTCACGCTTTCATGGTCGTAGTGATTGCAATTTTGTAATCATATGAATATCTATAATCTGAATTTTTATTCCCAACAAGTATATATAAAATTGTGGTTTTAGAATCAAAATTTTATAAACTTAAATTAATTTTATCATTTTTTAGCTATTAATCATTTATTATAAATAATTTATTTTTTTATTTCAGATCAACTTAATAATTTGCATCTATAATTTTTGTTATTTCTTACATCTATTTAAAAATAATGCAGGTAAAATGACACCGAATATATGTGATTATTTTTCTCAACACTGGGAACTCGTATGCAATTAAGTCCAACCCACGTGAAGGTTATACCTACTCAGATACAAACACAAACATTAATTCCTAACTAGCGGTGCACTCCCAAAACAGAATATGGATGACTTTAGGGTTCATTGAAATATGGAGTACGCAATTTTTATTTTTATATTTATTTTTTTTTTAGAAAGGAATGAAAGTGTGTTGTATAAATTTTTTTTATTTTTTTTTATATTTATTCTTTTACTATTATTATTTTTTTGCTCTAATAATGAAGGATTTTACATTTTCCTGCGTTTCCACGTGTTTCCCAAGTCTCGCGGTGATCTCAGCACATTTTCTCCCTCTCAAGTCACCAACCAAAAATTGGTCTCAGTTTTTTATTATTTAGTTTTGATAAGTTCCTTGAAAATTGAAGCTATGAATATTATAAGGACTTCGTAAAAGTTGAAATATGTCATGAATCCAAGTAAACTCTTTTGTGGTCGTTAGATACGATTCTATCTAAAGTTTGTTGGATAAGGTTCTATCTAAAGTAATTTTGCAGATCAATANAGAATCCTATTATTCAAGTTCTATTTCTCATATATTTTTACTTATTAATCGTAGTTCATTTGTATAACTTCCTATCACAAATTTTGCACATATTAAAGAATTTATCTATCAAAAATAATATATCAATAAAATTTATCTATTAAGTTTACCTTCAAATTTAAATTTGAATGAGTTACTAGAACAATTTCAAATTCTGACATATTCATCTTCAACCTTCTTACTTTATGTACACTTTAATGTCTAGTTTAGTTTGAGATGAAATAACTATGATATAATATTATCATATAATTCACCCTATTGTTCATGAAAATATATATTGAATTTATGTTGGCTTGGATTCTTCTTTGTAAAGTTATCCTTACGACATTTGTAATGAACTATTATTATACTATTTTGTATCAAAATCAATTTATCCTCATATTTCAATAAATTATTTTGTAAATTATTTTTTGAATAGTTCTCTTGTCAATTATTGCGCACATATTAAGGGGAATGGGTGCTTGGATATGATAAAGGAAAAAATATACATTTATTAGGCAGAACGTGGCTCGAAAGAATAAAGGCACGTGTGTTCCGAGGACCGTTGGTGTCCAAGATCGGGAAAAATACATAACTAACCATGTATTAAGAAAATATTCTATAAAAATAGCACTCCCTCTACAATTCTAAAATTGACTCAGTTCATACCAAACATTAAAAAGTAACGGATTAAAAACAACTGCTCTCCATAAACTGTTTTTCTCTCTCTTCCTATTTTTTCTTCTACTTCTTTTTTCTTACTCTTCTCACGTTCTCTCCTTCCGTTTTCTTCTTCTTCTTCTTCTTCTTCTTCAAATATGAATTTCTAAACACAAAAACAACTAAAAAAAATAAAATAAAATAAAATACAGAGCCCGCCCGCTGGGCCTCCTCAACAGAGGTAACAAAATAATTGTATATGCCATGAAAAAAATTGTAGATATTGGTGTACGGCGGTGTACTCGGATTAACTTAATTCGAAAATTTTTTATCTGCTGCTCGAGTTAAAACCATTCAAATTTAAGAACAAGAAAAAAGATGAAAAAAAAAAAAAAATCTAAATCCTGCCGAAAAGAGAAGAAGAATATGAAAATGGATTTGCAGTATTTTGCAGTAATAATAACTGTCAGAATAATATGAAAAGTCATGCCAGTTACAAAATTAAAAAATTAAAAACAAATAAAAAACCACCTCACAAATTTATAAAACCTACCTTCGTCCATTAAAAAAGTGTATATGTAAAAGAAAGGAGTAATCTTGTCTAAATAGTGAATAAGGGTATGAATGTAAAATGTTTAAGGAGAGAGATAGATGGTGTCATTATTTCGTCCAAGATCAAGGCCGAGACCCAACTTCAACGTAGGCCTAAGATCCCCAAGAGCCTCACTTTAGGCCCAATGTCCTGAAAAGCCTTACTTTAGGCCCAAGGTCCAAAGGTGGACCATAGTCTACCAAGTTAGTGGGCTGAGAAGTCCTCTGTCTGCACAGGGAAGACCTAAGTCATCCGATCTCTATAAAAGGATGACCTAGGTCAAAGTAAGGCCACTCACTCTCTTCTACCCAATACTCTGCAGCTATCACCCCTAAATCTAAAACTGATTCTAACTTAGGCATCGAAAGATCTATCCATGAGGACAAACCCGGGGTTCTGTTTTGCAGGCGTCGGAGCAAAGGAGAGGCACCAAGGAAGACGTCGGAGTATACATCGTCGCCACATGTCCTCGGACTAACATCAGGTATTTCTTGTATCATTAGAATATAAGATTTTTTATTTTGTTTGGTTTTTTTTTTTTTTTTTTTTTTTTGGTTAATTTTGAAAAAATATGGTATTGTTGATTGTTAGTGATATTTTGAATTCATATTAAAATAATATTTATAATAAAATAATTAAAATTGATTTAATATATAAGTAGGAAAGAAATGATATGAGGTGATAGTGAGTTAAAATTGGATGAGTGGATGAATTGAATTAAAATGAATGTAATGTGTAAGAATGATGATTGATATTATTTAATTATGTTGATAAAATTGAGGATAGTAAAATAAAGTTAAATTTTTAATTAAAAAGAAAGTGATTAAACTAAAAATGAAGATTTTTGAGAAAATATTGTATCCAAACATCCTAGACTAACTTTCAACTCAATAATATTAGTGGTGGTCAATTTCTCCCCTTGCAAGTTATCCGAAACTTGAAAGCCAGCTAACGTCAAGCCAGTGCTTCTAGAAACTAGAATTCGACTTTATAATATTAACTACAACAGTGTTTTAAATATTAGTAGTAATTTGATTCGCAATATATGTAATTAATTTCTTGTACAGTTGTACTCATCATAAACCTGCTTAAACATCAGAAACTTTAGCAATTTCCACACCGGTCAAACCTTAATTCCAGCAATTTCTTGGTAATTTATGGTAAATTTGTAGTGATGACCTGTTTTGGTTTTACTTATTTTGTCCGCCACAATCATTTTCTATATTTATTCATTTAATTATTATTACTCTTGGCTTTACAAAGAATCTTTTCCGTATATACAACTCCACAAGCATTTGGAACCCAATTGATGGTCCCCATTTGAGTTGAGCACTAGCCCGCCAATGTGATCAAGATTAGTAGGGTGTTTGGCAAATATGAAGGACTGATAAAAGGGAATTACTTTGATTACAAATTCACTAGATCTAATTATTAGTATAAAATTATTTTACTATATAATATGATACTATTATTCGCATTATTTTCCAATTCATAATATTTACTTATGAAATTAAGTACTTCTCTGAAAAAAGAAAAAAGAAAAAAGAAAATCGATGAGGCTGCGTAACTTCAACTTTATTATAGTCTCATAATAGGAGTAAAATGTGTTTTTCGATTGGAAGGATGGAGCTCGGGAATGATAGGCCAAGAGATGTGACGTGTGAGAAGTCCTCGATCGATAGGAAAGTAAGTATCAATATGGGATGTACACATTAATTATCTGATATGCATGATAATTAATTAGTTGCTTATTTTTATAAGAATTAATTATGTTAATTAATTAGTTATTTTATTTGCATGGTAATTAATTATGAAAAATGCATATTAGAAAAATTAATAATGAAATGTTTTAAATATAAATAGTTATATTTAAAATAATGAGATAAATAAAAATAAATATTATATTAAAATATTTTTTTTTAAAAGTTTTAAGGAACAAGTGTGTGTATCATACGGGATGATCACTAGTTTGGATGGAAAAATGAGAGAAATTATATTAAAACTTTTGCCTACCATTAACAATTATATATATAGATATATTGAGACATATATCTTTTATTTAGACCAACTCCAGCGCATTGCCAGATGTGGTGATTTGCGCTAGAGTGGAGATAAAACCTCCTCCAACCCATCATCGCTAGGTGTGCGCGCTATTTCGAATTTATGAACAATGTTGCGCTAGTTCTGGCGTAATACTATAGCACATATCTACATTTTTTTTTTAATGTAATACAATTTTAAGTAAATATTTGTATAACGTGTAGTACTAAATGCCTTTATTATGTTAAATAATTTTGTGCTTTTTTATGTAATGATGTATTATAATTTATTTTTCAATTTGTTTAATATTACAGTACAATATGAATTAAAATTAACCATAATAAAACAAGTAGATTTCATTAAAATGAAAATTTACCACACACATAAATCATAAAATACATAAACAAATACAATATGATTAATATTCGAATGACTTGAAAGTCTACTGAACACATTATTTTTTTTATATAAAACTAAATATACATATCTGTTAGAATTTATTTGAGATAAAAAAAATGAATAAAATGCATTTCCCAAACAATCCGCTTTTAATATATCAAATGGAAAATTTGTTGCCTACAAGCAAGTGGACATCATTTTATTTCTAGCCCGGATTCAATAAATCACCAGGCAGTCTGCAGAATTTTAATCTAAAATATAGTCACAACACTACACCCCCATAAAATTAATAAAATAATTCAGAAAATGATCCCGCCACTGGATTTCCAAAGTCTCATTTCCCACCCATTTTTATATTATTCCCCATTTAATCGGCTAGCCAGATTATTTAACTCCAAAATTCGTGTACGACGCGACCCACTCATTTTATATTATTTTATTAGCAAATCCACTTTAGAAGGTTGGCTACAAACACCTTCCCAGTCAACTTTCGTGCCGTTTCACATCCAGGTCAAAACTCTCTACTCAAAAATAAAGGTCCAATATCATGTTGTTGTAAATTCAAAAAAAGACGAACAAAAGAAGAATCAATGGCTCAGCTAATCGGTGGAGATGACATAGCCGAGCTAGGAAGAAGCCTGAGATCGTCCTTGAGGCGCGGGCCGAGTCTGCGCCGCAGCAACTCGGCTTTTGGGTCGGCGAGGCACGAGCTCGATGAGGAGGCCGCGGCTGAGTGGGCGGCCCTCGACCGGCTGCCAACCTACGACCGGCTCAGGGCCTCCCTTTTTGACGGGGACGGTGACGGTAATGGAGGAAAAAAAGTCGTCGACGTCACCAAGCTCGGGCCCAGCGAGCGCCAAATGTTCATGGAGAAGCTTATCAGGCACATCGAGCACGACAACCTCAAGCTGCTGCGCAAGATGAGGAGGAGGATTGACAGGCATTACATTCAACTAATTTTTTTTTTTTTTAAAATGAAAGATATATGTATCGATTTGAACAATAGAAAAAGAGAAACAAAGATCTACGATGAAAATCGTTTCCTGTTAATTAACTAGTGCTTGATTTCTTGTGATTTTGCTTCGTTTGTTTGTTTTTTCAATATTATCACTGCTGTCGCAAGCTCGGTTGCAAAATTTGGTTTGTGGATTGTTATCATCAATCATGATGGGAGTTATTGAGTTTTTATTGTTTTTACTTATTTTTTATTTTTTATTTATTTTTTAATGTAGAGTTGGCGTAAAACTTCCGACGATCGAAGTTAGATACTCGAATCTGCGTGTAGAGGCAAAGTGCCAGGTTGTTGATGGGAAGCCCCTCCCCACGCTTTGGAATTCATTCAAGAGCTTGGTTATGGTAAGCATACATATTAAAAGTTTAATTTGGATGTGATCATGGTATATTAACGAGTAAATCTACGTATTTTCGTAAATTTGTGACGAATTATGAAGTTTTAATTTCTTTGTTTTGACTTTTGAGAAAGAGGGAAGAGAGATGGACTAATAGGTGACCACCTTTGACATTTTCAAATTCATATTAACTAGAAATTTGTTTTGTTCACAGGATATTGGCCGGCTGCCTGGCTTGCCATCTCAAGATGCCCACATAGACATACTTAAGGGTGTTAGTGGTGTCCTTAAGCCTGGGAGGTAAAATTTGAGGAGTTGTAATATAGAGTGGCTTCAACCATGTTTGACCTCAAACAACTGCTTTTTATGTAATATGTATTCATATTTTTAATCAATAGTTCAACTTCTGTCATTCATCTACACAGGATAGACTTTTTATATTTTTGCATGATGGTGGTTGTTTACATATGCATCAGTGATTAAAACCCGGTTTAAGTAGTGTGTTTGCAATTTCTTAACAAAAACCGATCCCCAGCTTCTATACAGGAAGAAATGAGTAGAAAAAGTTCATCTAGTGGATAGTGCTGTTCAGTTGCTTTCTATTTGAAAAAGCTTGAGTATATTCTAGTTTTGTTCGTCCAATTTTTCTTCATGTTTTTTTTTTTTTTTCNTTTTTTTTTTTTTTTCCTTCGCTTGATTCTATAAGTCATTTTGATTTGCAGAATAACTCTATTACTGGGTCCACCAGGATGTGGGAAGACTACACTGTTGAAAGCTCTATCAGGAAATTTGGATAAGTCACTCAAGGTGCTTATATATGTTGTGTTTGTAATTTGCAAGTAAACAAAGATCTAATCAAAATTAGTAAATGATGCAAGGATCATTTTGCTTACACTCAACTTGAGAAGTTTGGAGAGCCTTCTGAATCAGTTGCATCATCTTTTGAATAGTGTTTTGATATATATTTTTTTTTTCTTTTTGTTGTTTTTAAAAGGTCACTGGGGAGATCACATACAACGGATTTAAACTCAAGGAGTTTATACCTCAGAAAACATCGGCTTACATAGGCCAATATGATCTTCATGCCCCTGAAATGACGGTTCGTGAAACAATCGATTTTTCCTCCCATTGTCAGGGTATTGGCAGCAGGGCAGGTATTAACTTAAAATTTAAGCACAGATGAAAAAGTTTCGATTTTAATATAAAAAGTTAATTAAATTAATGGAACCTTGATGATACGATATCTTCCTTTTTTTTTCCTTCAGAAATTTTGGTTGAGGTTGTTAGAAGGGAGAAAGAAGCCAAAGTTATTCCTGATCCTGATGTAGATACTTTCATGAAGGTATCTTTCTCCACATAAAAGTTTTGATTTAGTTCACACTTTCTAACTATGCTCTTGGTGTTATTGCTGTGTCCTAACTATTATCTGCTTAATTTGTGCAGGCAATATCTGTGGAAGGGCAGAAGACCACCATGCAGACAGAGTACATTTTGAAAGTATATATATATATTTTTTTCCAAGATGCATATATTCTAAGACTACTCTTATTTCTGCAGCACTTTTTGTGCTAATCACAATCCAAATGTTCTAATTTCAGATTCTCGGCCTTGACATTTGTGCCGACACTCTCTATGGTGACGACATGAGGCGAGGTATCTCCGGTGGCCAGAAAAAGAGACTAACAACAGGCAATTCAATTTTATACCCTTTTTTACAAATACAAAAAAAAAAAAAGAAGAAGAAATACGAAAACTGTTTTTGCTGATAGGACCAGTCATTTTTTTTTTTCAGGCGAGATGCTTGTGGGGCCCACGAAAGCCCTGTTCATGGACGAGATATCAAACGGGCTTGACAGCTCGACAACTTACCAGATTGTGTCGTGCCTCCAGCAGGTGGCCCACATCACAGACGCCACCATACTCGTCTCCCTCCTCCAGCCGGCACCCGAGACTTTCGACCTCTTTGATGACATCATCCTCATGGGTGAGGGCAAAATCGTCTACCACGGGCCCCGTGCAGACATCCTGGCCTTTTTCAGGAGCTGCGGCTTCAGGTGCCCCGAGAGGAAAGGGATTGCCGATTTCCTCCAGGAGGCGAGTCTGCTCATACAACTACAAGCAAGCTGAATAAATGAATAGTCATCATGAATAGTTATTTATTTGTTTTCTTCTTCAATTAAGTATAGGTTATGTCTAGGAAAGATCAAGAGCAATACTGGCATGACGCGGCCCAAACTTACAGTTACGTCTCTGTGGACATGCTCTCGAGGAAATTTACGGAGTCGACCCTTGGGAAGAAGCTACAGGACGAGCTCTCTGTGCCCTTTGATAAGGCAACGAGCCACCCAAGTGCGATCAGCTTTAGCAAATACTCCATCCCTAAATGGTCTTTGTTCAAGGCCTGCATGTCCAGAGAGGTTCTCCTTTTCAAAAGGAACTCATTCGTCTACATATTCAAAGCATTCCAGGTTCTGTCTCAAATAATAAGTCACGGATTTTTTCTTACATGAGCATGATGCATGAATATCATCATTTAGTTATTTACTTTTATTTTTTTCGGGGTTTGGTTTTTCAGTTTATGTTGATTGCATCAATTGCCATGACTGTGTTCCTGAGGACGCAAATGGGCGTAGACATTATCCACGCCAACAGTTACTTGGGAGCTCTGTTTTACACGCTCGTTATTCTTTTGGTGGATGGTATACCAGAGCTTTTCATGACTGTTCGTAGGCTTGGCGTATTTTACAAACAGAGGGACTTTTACTTTTACCCTGCCTGGGCATTTGCTATCCCAGCTAGCATTCTCAAGATTCCTCTCTCGTTGTTGCAAGCTCTGGTCTGGACGTGTCTCACGTACTACGTCATTGGATACGCTCCCGAGGCCGGGAGGTTAGTCGACTTGCGCTGGTTTCGAGCAGATATATATATTTGGTGTTTTTTGTTTATTTGTAACTTTTTATTTTATTTATATTTTTTAGGTTTTTCCGCCAGATGTTGATGGTATTTCTGGTGCACTTCACAACAACGTCGATGTTCCGTTTCTTGGCGACAGTATTCCGGAGTGATGTTGCGGCATCGACAGCTGGCAGCATGTCATTGTTGTTTGCTATGATGTTCAGTGGCTTTCTCATCCCTAAACGTACGTCAGTCAGTTTTTCGTGTCTGATCATTTTAATCCATCTGCATGTTATGTGATCATATCAACTAGACATCCATAGACTAAATCATAATTTAATATGTTCACTAACTCGATTAAATATTGCAGCATCCATGCCCGATTGGTTAAATTGGGCTTTCTGGATTTCCCCGCTATCGTATGGCCAGATAGGATTCACTGTAAATGAATTTCTGGCACCAAGATGGCAAAGGGTGAGTTCATATTTGTATGGTTTCATGATGCAGCGTAACAAAATATATTTTTGGTTTTTGTATACCCAATATATTTGGGGAGTGTAGTAGTCACATGTTATGGGTCTTATATAACTTTTCCATTTGATTTTTTTGTATTGTTACATATGTTTCGTCATTCGCATTGACATCAGGAAAATGAACTTGTGCTAATGCATGTTTATAAATATTTTTGCTTGCACAAAAGGAGCTGCCTGGGAATACAACGATCGGGCATCGAACGCTAGAGAATCGTGGGCTAAACTATGGTGGAGAGTTCTTTTGGATATCCGCTGCTGCCTTGTTAGGAATAGCATTTCTCTTCAATACCGGATTCACCTTGGCTTTAACCTTTGCAAAGCGTGAGACTCATTCCATTAATTGTCTACTTAGTCGACATAGCACTTTGAATATGTAAATAAATAGAATTTGGTAATAACTAATTTCCAATTATTTGAACCAGCTCTCACTTCCCGCGTCATTATCTCAAGTGAAAAACTCTCTCAGCTACGTGGGACCGCACAACCAGATGACAAACCTCGTCCAGAAGATCATTCCGGAGTTTCCGCCATTGCAAAATCTCATTCGAGTAAGATACTTTCTTTCTTGAATATATACACAACCTTTCATCTTTTGTTTTTATTTCCTTATTTATTTTTATTTTCTTTCGCAGCAAAAATGGTTTTACCCTTTGAGCCACTAAGTCTGGTGTTTCAAGACGTGCAGTATTACGTCGATACCCCTGCGGTAACAAAACAAAAAATTTCCACATTTTTATTTTCTATACTATAACGCATATGTGAATAAATAAGTAAATCGATTTTAAAATCGTGCACACAGGCAATGAAGGAGCGCGGTTTCACCCAGAAGAAGCTTCAGCTGCTCTGTGACATAACCGGCGCATTCAGGCCTGGCGTGCTCACTGCTCTCATGGGTGTTAGTGGTGCCGGAAAAACCACCCTTCTCGACGTGCTTTCCGGCAGGAAAACCACCGGCATTGTCGAGGGTGATATCAAAATCGGAGGGTACCCAAAAGTCCAGAGCACGTTTTCCCGTATTTCCGGCTACTGTGAACAAACCGATATTCACTCTCCCAACATTACAGTCGAGGAGTCCGTCATCTTCTCCGCTTGGCTCCGCCTCAACTCATCCATCGACACAAAAACAAAATATGTACGACAAAATTCTTCATCTNATTATTGATTTTTGTTTGTGGTGGTTTCGTAGGATTTTGTGAGGGAGGTGCTGGAGACGATTGAGCTGGACGAGATAAAAGACGCGTTAGTGGGACTTCCTGGCGTGTATGGGCTGTCAACCGAGCAAAGGAAGCGGCTCACGATTGCAGTGGAGCTTGTGGCTAATCCGTCTATCATTTTCATGGACGAGCCCACGACTGGGCTGGATGCAAGGGCAGCTGCTATTGTTATGCGGGCCGTGAAGAATGTGGCTAACACGGGCCGCACGATTGTCTGCACGATTCACCAGCCGAGCATCGACATATTTGAGGCTTTTGACGAGGTTGGTTTGTTTTCCTTTTTGTTTTTTCTTGTCATAGTGAAAGTTGTCTTAGTCGGTTCAAGGATAGACTTACCGGAGTTTTGAATATAACAGGTGGTGCTGTTGAAGCCTGGGGGCCGGATTATCTACTGTGGGCCTGTGGGTTTGCAGTCATCTAGATTGATAGAATACTTTGAGGTGAGATTAATTGCCTTTTGTGTCTGTGTGTGTGTGTGTGTGGTTTTGTTTGTTTGTAAGCATTTATTTTTCATTTATCAGAACTCAGATTGTTATATATTTTACGTTTTTCTTAACTGTGTTTAGCGTATACCTGGTGTGCCGAAAATCAAAGATAACTACAATCCTGCCACATGGATGATGGAGGTCAGCTCAACTTCCGTGGAAGCTGAACTCGGCATAGACTTTGCCGAAATTTACAAGAATTCTGCTTTGCACGAGTGAGTCCTAGCACCAACGCCATTTGTTATTTTTTCCCATTTTCACGTTTGTCCACTAAGAAAAGTAATTCTCATCTTAAGAATCACCTTTGTGTGTGTGAATGTGTTTTTTCTAAAATTGTCCATTTTTTTCTCCAAATTTGTTAAAGAAATAACTTGGAGCTGGTGAAACAACTGAGCCGACCACCAGCAGGGTCGAAAGACCTGCATTTTCCAACACGTTACGCACAAAATGGGTGGGTCCAATTCAAAACCTGCCTCTGGAAACAGCATTGGTCCTACTGGCGAAGCCCTTCGTACAACCTCATGCGCTCCCTTCATATGCTCTTTGCATCCTTCCTTTACGGTGCCCTCTTCTGGGGTCAGGCGCGAGACGTGTAAGCAAAACCAATAAATAAAATTTGTCTCAACACAAATGCTCATTTGCTCTGCTTTCTCTAACATTTTTCTCCTTCTCTCTGTGCATTTGTTCTATAGGCATAATCAGCAAGGCCTGTTCACTCTGCTTGGATCCATGTACAGCTCCACTCTTTTTTGCGGCATAAACAATGCCTCCTCGATTTTGTCGTACGTCAACATCGAGAGAACTGTAGTTTACAGAGAACAATTTGCGGGCATGTATTCTCCGTGGGCCTATTCAACCGCGCAGGTATGTGTTATTCAAATAAAATTATCCATTGGTTAATAAAATTATCTGCAGCTTTTGAAGCTTTGGTGATTTTTCAGGTGATAGTCGAGATTCCGTACATCTTGGCACAGACAATTGCAATAACGGTCATAACCTATCCAATGATCGGGTACTGCTGGACGGCCTACAAAGTGTTCTGGTTTTTCTACACCATGTTTTGCTCTTTGCTCTATTTCACATACTTGGGGATGATGTTGATAGCCATTACACCAAGCTTCCCAGTAGCCGCCATTTTGCAGTCGTCCTTTTACACACTGCTCAACCTCTTCTCTGGATTCTTGATCCCTCGCCCGGTAATTCATTCTCCAGACTAAAAAAAAAAAAGATAAAAGAAAAAACCTCAAATAATATAGATATTAAAAAGAGTTCATTTTTCATTTTTTTTTTCGCAGCAAATTCCGAAGTGGTGGGTGTGGTTTTACTATATCTCGCCGACTTCATGGTCTCTGAACGGGCTGCTTAATTCGCAGTTTGGTGACGTGGATAGGGAGATAGAGGTGTTTGGACGGCAGAGGCCAATCTCGGATTTTGTGAGCGACTATTTTGGGTACAAACACAGTATGCTGCCTGCAGTTGCTGTGATTTTGATCATGTACCCAATTGCCTTTGCCTCAATATTTACATACTGCATTGCCAAGTGGAACTTTCAGAAAAGATGAAGTGTAAGAGAAGAACACACTTACGTTGATGAATTGTCTTTCGGAGTGATTAAAAGGTTTGTTGTGTATTTAATTTGTGGTTTCTTTTTTCTGTCGGTATTTCTAGTTGTATTTTAGTTCTTAGTCGCATCAAATGTTCTTATAGGGTTTCTGGTTACCAGGCCTTGTAATATATTGATTTTGGTGTAATTAATAAAAATCACAATTGTTATGTAACATACAATACAACTTAAGTTTGGCCTTTTAGATTATTATTATTATTATATTGCCAGGTGTTGGACAAAACATTTATGGTCGATAACGGGACTGGAAAAGAAAAAGAAAAAAAAAACAAAAAAGCAAAACAACTTGAGAGCAGGAAACTATATATTTACTTGGACATAAATGTATTATTATATTTGGGATATGATACTAACATGAAAATATCGACAAAACTATGATCTATTTCCAGTATCATATAATAATTCTAATTAGTAATTTATTAATATTTCAACAATTAATAACTATTAATTATTTAAACATACAGACGATTCCAATGGAAGACTCGATCTTATCGGCGGCGGCTTCAGGCCTTTTACAATTGTATTATACAAGGCTAATTTACATATATACTATATATTTTTAAAACATTTTGCATAAATGTAACCTTTAAAAAAACTTTTAAAACACTTTTATTGTAATATTTACAAATTGTTTCTTCTTTAAGTTTACATTTACTTTATTTATATTTTATAACAGGTTTATATTATCAAATCTAGTGATATGACTAAAAAATTTCTATCTATACCTAAAAAATAAATTATTAATAAACGTCAAATAAACATTGAAATCTTCTACGATATAAATAAATCAAAATGCAATGAAAATATTTCTCCCAAAGACTAAGACACCACCTTGGCCCGCTGCCACCATACCCAAC
>BKCP01008292.1:2581865-2592583 GCA_008636005.1 Striga asiatica | reverse complement strand
CTTGTATAATTTTTTTTTTTCAAAATTTTTAATTTACTATTTTAAAAATAAAAATAACTGTGTTTTACTCATGAAATTTATATTAATTATACAATAAAAAATATTAGTAATTTTTTTTTTGTATAATTAATACAATAATAATTATGATTGCATTAGATTTTACATAATCTTTATATTCCACTATAAACATGATTATAATATAAATAAATTTATTAATTTTTTGTTCGACTTCGTCTAGGCAGAGCCGCGTAGACGCTTTAAGCGCTAGGTCCCAGTGCAGAGCCCGACTTTTAGAATACTGATTATAATTAGCTAGAGAAGGCATTTTGGTATAGAAAACCTAAAACAGAACATATTAATTTGGGCAAAGACAAATTGGCAGTAGAGGCAGCACTCAGAGCTTTTATATCACTCCAGCAGCTGCTCTAGAACAAACATGCCAAGATTTTCTATAATACAAGCACACACACACACATATATATATAATCAGCATTTGTCGGCATCACTCACCGGCAACAACTCCGGCAACCCTTCGGCCAAGCAGAGGGCTTTCCCGTCATCTCCGTACGCATTCCAGCAGAACGGAGCTCCCCACCTCCCAACCTTCCCAGCAGCTGGCGACAGCTCGACGGCACGGAGCGTGAGGTTCGTGCACGGCACAGTGTCGCTGCACGTGAAGCGCACGGGCGGGCCCCGCGGGTCGTACGTGCCCTTGATGCTCGTGTACGAGACTCCGCTCACGTACACGGCCGAAGTCTGGTTGGGGCATTTGCCTTTGGAGTCGCAGTAGTATTGGTCGATGATTATGGGGTTTCGCACCTTATCCATTCGGATGTTGGCGAAGGCCACTCGGGAGACGGACCCGAACCCGCCTTGCCAGGTCTTTATGCGGACTCCGTTGTCTGATTGGGTGATAACTGAGTCCGAGACTGTGATGTTGGACACACACGCCCTCGAGTTCTTCATGCCTAGGCTGCCGATGCTGGCGGAGGAGATATTTGTAATTAATTAAAATAATAAATTTTGAAATGATAGTATTCTGGTTTGCATATTTATGTAAAAAACATAAAAGTTGGCTGTGAAAATAAGCATTTAATTGAAAATAACTTAAAATTGAAACTCTCAGAAAAAACTGAAAATTCAGGTCTTACACAATAATAACAAAAAGTCAAGCCTACTTGTAAACTAATCAAGTAGGCACATGGGCTAGGGAATGGACCAAGTGGTTGGTTAGGCTCATGTATATATGGGTGTGCTGGGCCTCAAACCAGATATGAAATTGGAATAAATATTTGTACCTTATTCCATGGCTAGGACCACAAGTTATGTTCCTTATATCTACATTGTAGGAACCTGCTCCAATGGACACACAGTCATCACCTGCATTCAAAAACAACTGCCAACTTTCAATATTGAGACTTCTGGGGGAAATATAGTTATAATTTAGGTGCTATTTTTATTTTATTTTATTTTTGTTGGCGTTACCGTTGGCAACGATTGAGTTATATATCTTCACATCATTGCTGTTTTCTATGTGAATCCCATCGGTGTTGGGGCTTGTAGCCGGCGATTTTATAGACAAAGAGTCGATACGGACACTGTTACAGTAGTCGAACCGGAAATGGAACTGTGGGCTGTTTCTAATCTTTAGCCCTTGTACTGTCAAATTGGAGCTCCCATAGAATCTTATAGCCTGAAAAATGGATACAGAAAATACATTTTTACATCTTGTTTACAAATTTTGGGCGATTATAAATTAATTTGAAGTAGTTTGTGTCTAGACGTACAACTGGGCTGTCGCATGGACCGGATACAGTTGTTCCATTGACCCCCTGTTTCATTAAAATGTATGTATTTGCTCAGATGATGCTAGAAAAAAGTTATAGAAAGTTGAATGCATAATAGGGGTTCGTTAACAAAAAGACTACAGCTAAATCTAGTCTAACTAAATTGCCAAAAAGGTTAAAATATAGTACTACACTACAGAACATTGTCCAATTAACTGGTGCGTTTGCTACATAACATGTACCTTGTTACCTAATTAGGAATATGTTGATAATACTTTATACATGTATTTTCTATTTTTATTCACTTTGAAATATCATAATTTCACCCTAAATATAAAGAATGTAAAAAAAAAAGAAGAAGAAGAATTAATTTACCCTGTGAGGTTTGCAGGGCAGATTCCACCATTTTTCTCCTTTTCCATCAATGACCCCACCTCCTTGCATTGTCATCCCATTCACCCGATAGAAAACCAGCCATTGCCTCTTATTGTATATTTTCGACCATGAGTCGGGCCCGTCCGGTGGAATTAAGCTTCCTTCAATCTAACGGCCAAAAAATATTTCATAAATATTAAAATGTGATCAATTTATGAAACTTGTTTACAAATTAATCTGTTCAATATGATTTTTTTAGGTTAACTATGTTTAATTTTGAAAAAGGTGATAGGATTAGTTATTAATGGGATTTTAAGTTTATAATAAAATAATTAAAATTGATTTGATGTAAAAGCAAGAAAGAGATGATATGAAGTGATAGTTAGTTAAAATTATGTGAGAAGATGAATAGTGAATTAAAGTTGACGTGATGTGTAAGAATAATTGGTTTGTATTATTTAATTATACAAATAATATTAACGATAGTAGGGTTGAGTTACAGTTGAGTTAGATTTTGAGTATTGATCAGATGTGAGTGAATTTTTTGTTTTATAGACAAACACCCGTTGCGAAATTACATTACCTGAAAAACTAATCCATTTCCACACGGGCCAGTGAAAATTGTGGACTGGATCAAGAAAGTATAATGGCCGGGCACGAGAAAAACGGCAGGGACATTAGCTCGACAAGCCAAGTCCCAAGCTGTTTTAAATGCCAACGTATCATCACTTAAACCGTCACCCAATGCACCATAAGACAAGACGTTAAAAACCGATATTAATGATGAAATTTGGGGAGGATTATAGTTCTCCGGAGAGGGAGAAGGTGATGCCGATATATAGGAACTTACACGATAATCTGACGTTTTTTCTAAGTGCTCGAAAGGCCTACATTGAACTAAACGACCCGAAAAGCATAAAGGGATAGCCAAAAAAAGAAGAAAATATCTACAGGGATACATATTATGAGCCTATATTTTTTTTTTACTTTCTTCTTTAAGATGAGCCGAGGTTTATATACACGCGTGTGTGATGAGAAGTTAGTACATGAAACTAGTTGGCCACTTAGGTAATACGTGCGCATGCAAAGCCTAGGTTATGGATAAAAGAGAGAGTAGCTTTTGAAAAAGTGCAAATGCTATTGAGAATTATGGAGATTTTATTGTTGTTATTGTTGTAAGTGGTGTATAAATTTGTAGGGTTGGAGAGTGACGGGCGCTCACATGACCACTTTAAGAAAATCTCACTACAGTTGCAACCAAAAAAAGAAGAAGAAAATCTCACTACAACTTGCATAGAAATTACGGTTAGTTTCAATGAAGGAAACAAAGTCAAAATAGCGTGCTACAATTTGGTCAGATTTATGTGCCTGATGGTGGTGGTACTTCTTTTCAGATTCCGTTTTATCGTTTAGATTCGGTTTTCTTTATCACTAGTATAACGACCGTGTACTGCACGGGTGTTTAATAAAAAAATTAATTGTCCAACAAAAAGTGAAATAAATAAAATTTTTATTGTGAATTAAAAAACTATAAATAATTAATAATAATTTCTTTTTAATATTATTTCGAATTCAATAAAATATTTTTATGAAGTATTAATTATTTTATTTAATATATTTTTATTTTTGTCAAAATTAAATAAATTAACTAATTTATTCGATAGTTAATAACGCTCGCGAATATCACGGGCGCTTGAAAGTTAAATATTTGTATCAAAATAAAGTAGTGAAGAAATATATATATTCTTATTGTTGAATGATAATATATTAATAACAAGCCTAATTATTTAAAGTAATACTCTTATTTTATACTCAATTTGTTAAAATGATAATTTTCTTAACCACACACACATATATATAACTCAATAATTTAATTTTGAATTAAAGTTTTTCAAGTTTGATTATATTGTAATTATACCTTTTATATTTATACATTTTACCTCCCTGATTTAATATTTTTTAAAGTATCTTCAACTTTATAATATTCAACAATTTAAAATATAATGTGCATGAGTGTAATATTTTAAACTTTATGAAATAAAATAATTATTTTTAAAATTTTAATTATTATGTTTATTTACTTTTTTTCACGATCATAATGTTTCTATGTAGTCTTTATCTAAGTCGAGACATAAATTTTAAATTTTTTTTATACTAATTTGATGTTCAAATTAAGTATGAACATCAAATTATTCATACTTAGTTTTTTTATACTTAGTATAATTTTATTTGATAAATTTTAATCTAGTTTGATAAAAAAATTTAGATTTTATTTATAAGGATATATATCACTATTTTATATTTTGTATATATAATATGGATGTCAAATCGAAGATCGTTAAATGATAAATAATTTGATATATCATATATAAAAATAAAATACAAATCAAAAAAGTTATAAAATTTTAAAAATAAGAAGAATAAACATTTATAATAATTGATGAATGAATTAAATAAGAAAATGAAATTTAATATATGGTAATGTAGGAAAAGGAAACTTAAAATAATTTATGGTAAAATATTTTAGAATAAAAGAAGGAAGAGATCAATTAGGGTTTAATATGAATGATATAGATACATACTTATTTTTGTATAAAAATATTAATTTATATCCAAGTCTGACTCCGAAACATGATTTTTCTCCACATAAGATTCCGAAGTGTGAGAACATGCGACTTAGGCTCAACGCAAAGTTGACTCGTTATTGATTTCAAGACTCAAGTAGTACCTCATTTTTTATTTTTTTCAAAAAATTCTCAAAAAAAATGTCAACATCCCAATAAAATTGTAAATATTTTGCTGAACTCAGGCATGGACAAGTTGGGAGATAAAGAAATTGAAGAAGCAATAAAAGTAAAAAGGATAATCAGTTTATCACACATTTAGGTATATATGTTGGTCCCGCGAACTATGTTCTTACATATTATTATTGATGCAATTGTCAAACCAAAAAAATACCGAAGATAATNAAACACTATTTATATAATTTCTCAAAAAGAAAAAAAAAAAGTCAATCGCTGAGCACTCACAAGTTAAATAATAAGTAAGGCAGAAAAACGCATTATTGCATCTCAGAGATCGTAAGGCATATAGCAATCAGCAAATGAACCAGAGCAAATCTTGCAGATGACACGAACATCATCAGAGCCAGTTAATGAGAAATAGAAGCACCAGAAGATTTGATAAGACATGGGATGAATCCCGGCAAAAAGAAAAACACTTATGATCATGCGAATAAGAGTCCCTAGAAGGAAGAAAGATAATTGGTTTGATACTAAGAGAATATCACACTGCTAATCATTTTAAATAGATGTCTCGTCTATTTAATTTGCGTAATCATTTACCTAATCAAAAATAAAAATTTAAGGGGATGTTCTCGTCTCCTTAATTATTCTTTTTGCTGTAGTTCTTTTAAAAAAAAATGCTAAGTATTCTTTTTTAAAAGTTTAGGCATTTAGGACTTAGCCACAAAGCTTTAGGCATTTAGGACATGCCTAAAGTTTTAAAATTTGGCTATGTGTTTCAAAGAACTCGGCCATCTTTGTGCACCAAGCCAAGCCTATTTCAACTAAGTGATTTTGTGGCTAAGTCCTAAATGCCTAAGCGTTCAATTTTTGTTCCTAAGTGCCTAAGGTGTATGTTTCTTGTGCTATATGTGGATGACATTCTTCTCATTGGAAACATTATGAAGAAGTTGTCAGATGTGAAGGTATGGTTATCCAAGTAGTTTGATATGAAGGATTTGGGAGAAGCACGACACATTCTAGGGATCAAGGTCATTTGAAACCGTGAGAAGAGAATGTTGTACCTATGTCAATCCTCGTACATAGATACTGTCTTGGCGCGTTTCAACATGCAGGTTTCTAAGAGAGGGGAATTACCCTTTCGGCATGGAAACTCTTTGTCTAAAAAGATGCCTCCAAAGACATCTCAAGAGATAGAGGACATAAAGGCGGTTCCTTATGCATCGGCAGTAGGAAGCCTTATGTATGCAATGTTGTGTACGCGGCCAGATATCTATTATGTCATGGGAATGGTAGCCATATATCATAGTAATATAGGACCAGAGCTTTGGACTGCGGTGAAGCATATACTCAGGTATTTGAGAATGACTAAAGAATAGATGTTAGTTTACCGAGAAGACGAGTTACTCCCATTGGGTTACATTGATTCTGATTCCAGTCAGACCGGGATTAAAGTAAATCCACCTCAGGGTTTGTGTTTACTCTGGGAGGTGGAGCCATAGTTTGGAGGAGTGTTAAGCAGAAATGCGTGACAGATTCCACTATGAAAGTCGAATAAGTCGCAGCCTCAGAGGCAGCGAAATAAGCGGTGTGAGTCAGGAACTTCCTGTTAGACCTTAACGTGATACCGAGTTTGCCCATTGTGATCACAATCTTCTGTGACAACAGCGAGACAATAGTAAACTCGAAAGAACCACGAACACATAAGACGAGTAAACACATAGAGCGCAAGTATCACTTGATACGAAATATCGTTGGACGAGAGGAAGTCGTTGTTACCAAGATAGCGTCAGAGGACAACTCAGCGTATTCTTTTACGAAGAGCCTACCGGCGATGGTCTTCGACCAACACGTAAAAAGAATGGGATTCAGGTGTATGGCGACTAGATAGATTAGTCTTTGAAGATTAGATTAAAATAAAATATACTTAATAATAACGGAAAGCTTTATAGAGTATAAGTGAAAGATTGTTAGGGTATACTGTAACTAACAATACCATTTTGAATGAGAATTATGTTTTAGTCAAGTACGTGTGTTTACAGTTTATTTATTCATGCAAGCATAAGTTCCTTTATTTTACAGTGTAGATAATATAGTTCAATGTGTCAAACATATAGATCATATTATCAGTTACTTGTAAAATATAAATGATTCACAGCCTAGACGGAATTGAACTATCCGTTGAGAAAGGGTGTAGTATAATTTTGATTCAGTTGATCTTTGACTGATGAATTACGCTAGTACACTTTGAGTGTATTAAATGGACCAACGGAGGATAAGATTATTTTATACTGACCAAGTAAAAAATCTAGAACTCAATAATTAATGCGTTACCTTAACCCGTAGGACAATAAACGGGCATATGTACTCAATACTTATTTGTTTTATTTTACCAAGGGTGATTCCTATTTTAATTAAGATGACACACTCGGCATTTTGGTAAATAATATTGCTTAAATGATGTGCCGTTGAAATTGCTTAAGGTCATTATGTCCCAGTTCGCTGGGTTGATGGCGTCTCCGAAATGAGCTTAGGAATGACTTATTATGTTAAGCCCTGCAGGCGGATTAATTTTCAACATAATAATTAAGAGTTGAGTGGTACTAATTTTGGATATTAAAAAAATTAATTTTAATTATCAATAATTAAATTAATAAATATACGTTATATCTTAAACATAGAGAGGTAAAAAGATCAATTAAATTAATTAATCTAATTAATTGCAGGGGGTGAATTTGTTTATATATTGGAGCTAATTGGGGAGATCAATAATATTACTCTAGTGGAATGTTTTATTATTTATTCAAATAAGAAAAATAAATCAAATTGTCTTTTAGAAATTTCCTAAGTATGAGGATCTAATATCTTCTAGAATATTACCAAAGTTGGAAGACAAGAGGTCTTCTAGAAGGGTAATAAAGTTGAAAGACATTAGGATTTCTAGAAGGTTAAAGAGTTGGAAGACATAAGGTTTCCTAATCCTATTTGAAAAAGCTCAAATTTAGCACCTTCTTAGAATCCCTAATGTAGCTTATAAATACATCAAGTCCCAACACCTCTTCCATACTTTTATGACATCCAATTTTTAGTCTTGTAAAAGAGGGAAAAAAATTGAGTGAAATATTTAGAATGTTTCGAGAGTTTCATTTAGTCGCACCACAAAGACTATTCGAAGTAGGTGCAAGGATAATACATTAGAAGATCATAAGGTATAATATTTCGAGATCCCGACGAATATATTATCACCGCAAAAATATTTCGATGACCAACCTTTGGCCACTAGAGATCATCCACGACGACCGACCAGCCATCGCACGCAAGCCCCGACGATGCCTAGTGCCAGCCGCGACCACCCAGCGACGCCCATGCCCGTGCAGCGACCAGCATCGCGAAGCTCGACTAACAGTGACGACCCATGCGACCCACGAGGACTTTGGCCAGCGCCCCATGCGCACGAACTCCCCAACGACCCGACAAACATGCTAGTGAGACCCGCGCCCGACACACACCCACACAGGCAGCGCCCGACGCCCACGCATTTGAGGCAGCGCTTGACGCTTGACGTGACCCCCACGACCCAACCAACTCTTGACCGATTCCCGACGACCAACGATTAACCGAGGAAGCTAAGTCCGGCTGCCTAACGGACTATGCGAATTAGATAATCTCCTACAGAGGAAATTTACAACGTCTCAGGTCGGCAACATTTTAAACCGTAAGTCCTAATCCTATCTGTAGATTCCGCTGCGTTAGGACTTAATTCATTAGATTCACATGTGCAAATCCATGACGTTCCTTATAGAACCCAACAGTCCGTTGAAGTTGTTGACCTCATGTACCTTGAGTAGGATCGAAAACATCTTCATACGACTGCTCATGGTTCTCCTTGTTCTCCTCAATTGTAAGCTCTCGTGGATGTCCTAAAGATGTGTTGGACCGTCTCGAGCTCAACGTGATCGAGAAGACCCGAAATGTCCCGGTATACCGTCTGTCTCGGCATCGAAAATGGAGGTCTACTCGAAAAAAAAATTTACGCTTTTGTGGTGGTCGATCACCGGCACGACCACCACGAGCACTCGACATTTTATAACTTGAAAAATACGTTTTATAAAATTAAAAAGAGAGGTAAAAATGATAGAAATTAAAAATGAGAGAGCATAATAAAAATAATTTATAGATCCGTAACCGAAATGAGAGTGAATTTATAGAATTGAAACGGAATTTGTATAGAATTGGATTGATTTTGTAGTAACCAAAGCACCTTAAGAACTTGGAAATGAGAATAGAGTGAATGAATGTTTTTGAATTTTTTCGGATTTTTTTATGAACTGAACCGTCGATTCCGGTATGGTCGATGGTTCAGACAATCTGTTGAATCTTGACCGTTGTATCTCAACGGTCATATTTAAAAATCTGACTGTAGGTGATTCCAGGAAGGCCGGTTCGGACTTGAAACCGTCTTTAATTATATATATATATAATCTGACCCTTAGATCTTCAATGGTCAAAAAGATCCAACAACCCAAATTCGATCTGCCCGTCGGGCCGCCAACAGTCATTATTGGTTTCGGACCGGCCTGACTCAATCCAAAATTATATTAAAAAGAAATAGAAAAATTGCAGGCCGTCTGCACAGTTGGTGCCAAGCAAACTTGAAGTGGGCCGACGGTAAAAAAATTACAAATAGGTGGCCCGGTCTCTATCCTATCAAACTACGGACTCAGTTCAAGGCCCATTGACCACGTGCCCAAACTGGCTGGCTAGGCCGTCCGTGGTCATGTCTATACCGAATACATCTACTGGGAAGTGAACTAGTCATTGTATCAAACCCACCAAACAGTGCCTGATAAACATAATTAACTTCGCGAAGGATTATGTAAAAACGGGAATAATACATTTCCACTAACGCTTAAAAAATAAAAAATTATGTCAAAGTGCACTGAGAATCAATTTAGCATAACTCAGCATCTTAACCCAAGGTTATGGCCTATATGAATAGTAGCAGGGACCATAAAACATTAATTAAGTGGAATTTCATTAAGTTTCCCTACCAATTAAGCAATCAAATGTCACTCCTGAAATTAAAGCAGCAGAAGCAGTCTCAGTGTCCGAGAGTTTATGATTGCTGAAATTACAAAAGTAAATGACATTCTACACATGATAGAAGATAAACATCCATGAAAAATAATACGAAAGCCACAAAACGAGAAAAAAATATTCTTCACTTCAACTACAACTTTGAGACACCACAAAAAGAAATCTCGAACATCTCTCTTCAGGCCTGCAGCACAAAAAAAAAAAAAAACAGAAAATTAAAACCAAGGTGGGTACAGGATAAAAGAGAATGTTCTAGCAAGCCAATCCCGACCTTGTTAGCGATGTTGTTAGACAGCCAATCGAGGCCTTCATACAGTCCTTCCCCAGAGGTAGCACATGTGCTCTGAATATACCTGCGATACAATTCCAATAAGAAAAGCTTTTAATATTACATATACATCATACATATTTTTTTAAATATACATATATAGAGAACGAGAGAGTACCAATGACGTTGTCGGAGAGAGTGAAGTCCAAGCTTGTCAGTTATCTCAGCAGCATTCATAGCATTAGGAAGATCTTGTTTGTTAGCAAAAACGAGAAGCACAGCATCCCTCAGCTCATCCTACAAAGAGGGACATTTTTTTGACAATGACAAAAGATAATCTAAAATTCCTTTTACAATTAGTACAAGTAAATAGTGATGAGGCAGTGGCAAATGGCCACGTAAAGGTTTTATTGTTACTTTGTTATTCCTTGTTGGGACTTGGTAAAT
>BKCP01008292.1:2539915-2581857 GCA_008636005.1 Striga asiatica | reverse complement strand
AAATTCGCAATATATCCAACCTCATGGTTTAAACAAACTATAAACTGCACAAGATGGAAAAAATAAACAACTAACCAAAATTACAAGAACAATGACATGCTGGGATCTTATTACCTCGTTTAACATCCTGTGCAGCTCATCTCTGGCCTCCACAACACGGTCTCGGTCATTACTGTCAACCACGAAGATCAGGCCCTGCGTATTCTGAAAGTAATGCCTCCACAATGGCCGGATCTAGTAGTATAAAAAAGAATGTCAACTGCAGCTTAAGATGATCAAAATAATAGGAAATGATCTTCACGTTATCATGAAACATCATTCAGACAACTTCTCAAAAGTTCAAAATACAAAACATAAAAACAAAGGGAACAAGTAAAAAATAAAGACATACATTATCCATAAATATAATTAATTGCAGCTTAGCTATGTAGCCTTACTCAATATTCAAATAACAAACTAAGAAATTAAAAAACTTTAAAAGCTCTCGAACATAGTTCAACTCAAGTGCACAAGGAATTTAGAAGATACTAAAGAAAAAACATAAAAAAACTTCTTATACCTTGTCTTGACCCCCGACATCCCAAACAGTGAAGCTAATGTTCTTGTATTCCACAGTCTCCACATTGAATCCTGGAGGAAAAAGCCAACAAGTAGCAAAGAAGCGAGTATTCTGTGTATCGTCATATGAATGATGGCAAGCACAAAATGACATTATACTCAAACATCAGAGGAAATAAAAACCAATGCACGGAAGACGGGAAAATCCACAAGTTCAATCATTTTTAAGGACATAAAATGCACATGGATTTCTGAATTCCACAAATTTCAATAAACAAAAGCAAGAACAAGAATAATATGTAAAATAATAAGGAACTTATAATGCTGGTGTCTGAATGTTACGAATATTCATAAATCAACAAAATTTACATATTTAAACATTCTACTTCTTCAAAGAGGTAAAACATTATTTGATGACTTAAACCATGTGGTACTCATAATCAAAGTATCACACAAGACGAGTGACAACTAGCAGTATGTATACCAAGATAATTTGACAGCATACTAATCACATAAAAAGTTTACCAATTGTAGGGATGGTCGTCACAATTTCTCCAAGCTTGAGTTTGTACAATATGGTGGTCTTACCAGCAGCATCAAGACCCACCATAAGAATACGCATTTCCTTCTTGGCAAACAGCCGGCTGAAAAGCTTGGTGAATGACAACCCCATTTTCTTCCTTACTATACACCTACATATCAATTTCGCACCACTCATTATATGAAAGGTAGTTATAGAATCTTCCCTTCAATATGAAAGAAAATTCCATAAGAACACGTTGAATGAGAAAGCATGTCAACTTTATCAGTCGGATTAACATTATCATTTACATATTTAACTGGGCCCTAAGTGAAGGCCAGAAAATCGATCAAGTGAGGAACTGCTCAGGATGGATTAAAGACCAAAAGACTTTTTATGGTATCAAAGTCAATGAAAACTTGTAAATGGAATTTCTGTAAAGGGCTAATGCACTGACTAAGATTAAAAGAGCAGAGTTCTGCATGTTGCATCGCGATAGAATTCATGATTAACAAAGGGTATCATCACCACTCAACCATTTGATTACTGAAATTGAGTATATCTGGACAAGTAACGAGGTAAGAACACACATTAACATTTTCTTATGATTCCAAGAGTAGTAACAAAACAATCAGACATATTATTCCATTCAACATCTAATAATATAATAAAGTTTCCTAATTTCATTGAAATTTAATTAAAAAAATATTAACATTTCTATATTGTTTCTGATTCCTCTGCTAATCATAAATCAATCAGGCTTCATTTGTCAACAAAAGAACAAGGATCTCAAATCCATTGAGTTTGTTTCAATACAATGAATCCAGATCATCAAGGTATAATTTGAGCTTTTTCTTTGAATCCGGGTAGTGTGTGTAAGAATTAAGATACACCTTACCGGATGAATTATAGGTTCCCCCAAATAGTTCACTCGTGTAATGAAACTGAATAAAAGAAAACCAAGAAACTCAACCATTAAAGAAGAACAAACATGCAGTCACATATCCAGTGCGTACAATAAGACAAACAAAAAGCAGATCGATCTTGCACGAGCTAAGCATCGTAACAACATGAATCACGATTTAACAAACAAAATATTCGATTGTAATATAATCGATGATATGAGGTTTCTGACATATGTCCAGATCTGAAAATTTCACTCACAATAATATTAAATATATGAACAATTGCTGATAGATAAACCATTAGAAAGGTTACCAGATGAAAAACAGGAAGAAGAGCAATCGGAGAAGAAGGTAAGGGGCAGATCTAGCTTAGGTTGCCCTCAGAGACCGTATATGCTGCTGTATGGGGAATCTTGGGAATATAATGAGAGTTAGGTGATATTATTCATTTTTTTCTTTTTCCTATTTCCTAATTTTGGAATACTAGTAAAGTGCGTTTAAAATCTCAAATAAATACTTAAAAGATTTTTTAAAATTTTAAAAAATCTAAAATAAGTACATCAAGATTTCTAAAGTATTAAAAAGATAAAATTTTAAAAAAATAATTTAATCATTTTTAATTAATTATTTTATTTAGTTTTACATCCAAGCATCCAAGAGTTCTTTAAACTACTCAAGCGGAAGTTCCATATTCATGTATCAATGGTACAATGATCATCTAGATAAAAACATAACCCACCATAAATAATTGGTAGATATTAATAATAAAGAGGCTATTTTCACCTTATTTGTTTTAGGGTGAATATAAAGAATAATATTCAAATTGAATTCTTAATAAAATATGAAGAACAAATTTGGGCTTGGTTAGTAGTGCCAGCCCATTCTGTCTTGCTCGCCTGCCGACTCATAGGGTAAAAATTATGAATAACAAACGAGTTTCGGACTTCTTAGTCCTCATTATATACATAGCTTACCAACTACATTTTTAGCCAGAAAACGGCCAAATTTTGCTCGAGAAATATGAAATTTTGCTGAAGAGGGTCGTCCGTCCTTCGTTGAAGTTTATTCGTCTTTTGTCGGAGTTTTTGTCGCCGAAAATATCCAGACAAGTGTTCGCCGAAAAGCTGAACCTGCAAAATAATAATAATAATAATAATAAAAAACTGACAAGGGGAAAGGGAAGGGTCGAAGAGCGAGTTTAGGTGAAAGAAGAGAAAGGAAAATAATAAAAAATTAAAGAAAGTTGGTAGTGAGATGTGACATTTTTAATGCATTTATATATTTTTTTATTTTTAGATAATTAANAAAAAGCTGAAAGAAAAGTTGAAAAGGGGTTTTAGAATTTAGTGTGAAAAACCCTTTGTATAATTGTATTATATAAATTATTGGATGATACAATGTCTTTATTTTGTATATTTTACAAGATTTCTTTTCAAATTAAAATTCATAAAAAAATGAAAAAGTAGAATCGGACATCAATGTCTACCCCCATCAAGTCATTTGTACCACGCGAAAAACAAACATAATTTCCACTTGAAAAGGCCAAAAAGCAAAGGCTGAGCTTAATTTCACTCAAGGTCTTCAACTTTAACTATGATGTCTGCTTCACAATATTCCTTTTCTCCTTTACTTTACCTCATTGCCATTATTCTCTACAATCCGCAATTAGCTTACTGCAATTGCAAAAACCCGCCGGTCATCTTCAACTTCGGAGATTCCAACTCCGACACCGGCGGTCTCGTCGCCGGCCTTGGTTTTCCAATCAAGTTTCCCAATGGCCGGGCCTTTTTCGGCCGGTCAGCGGACCGCCTCTCAGATGGGCGCCTCATCATCGATTTTCTATGTAAGTGTGCCTGTTTTCCTTTTTCTTTTTGTTCCGTCCTTTTTTTTTTTGGTATTTTTGACTCAATGGCGCGCAAGTATTACGGTAGCAAGCTTGGTTTTTGATTTTGATTTTGATTTTGATTTTCATTATTAGTTCCACAATTGTATTCTTTTAATATATTTACGCACTTTTTAAATTCAAATGCTATATTTTAAAATAGAATATAAATAAAAATAATAATACTTTATGAGATATGTTGTGTAATAGTAGCAGAAAATTATATGAATGATTATTTGGCATTTCAAAATGTTACTCCGTTCAGCGATTTCGGTTCAGTGATTTGGGATTATATTTTGTTGATTTGTTTTATTTATTTATTTGGGTTATTGTCTTATTGATCCCCCAAGTTGATCCCACAACACGCCATCAATGGCGTTATCTTTCATTTTTCTCTCTGAGTGTTCTTCATTTTGATGATAATCGATCCTTCATTTTTCTCTCTGAGTGTTCTTCATTTTGATGATAATCGATCCTTCATTTTTCTCTCTGAGTGTTCTTCATTTTGATGATAATCGATCCTTCTATTCTGTAAACTAACACTTATTCTTATAGAAATATTAATATGCATGTCATTCATGTTTTCGTTTACTTAAAATTTGTCAAAGCATATGGAAGAACCCGACTCTGTACTCTCAGGCAATTTTGGAATCCAAATATATATATATATATATATATATATATATATTAAAAACAAAAAGAAAAATATTAGAAACGTAGTAATTAACAATTTTGTCCTGAAATTGCTGTGGGCGTACTTCGTACAAGTAACTAGTGAGTTAAATTATCTTGCTAAATTTTGCAGGCCAGAGTCTCAACACGAGCTTCGTTAGACCGTATCTCGACTCGTTAGGTTCTAACTTCTCAAATGGAGCCAACTTTGCCATAGTAGGGTCTGCCACGCTGCCTAAGTATGTCCCCTTTGCACTGAATATTCAAGTTATGCAGTTCAAGCATTTCAAGGAACGCTCGACTGAGCTTGCTGGCGCCACAGGTACTCATATATTTTGTTTCTTCACGAGTTTTGTTCGAATAAAATAGAAACTGGAGAGGGAGTTTCATAATTTTAGAGATTAATGTGATCCCTTTTGTCTTAGAGCTTTATTTAACTTTGATGTGATTCGATATTTGTGCTACATGCGTGTAGGTATCACCCATTTGGTAGGACCAATAAGTCCCGACAGGTTCCAAGATGCTCTTTACATGATTGATATTGGACAAAATGACATAGCTGATTCCTTCACTAAAGGCCTATCCTATGTGCAAGTGGTCAAAAGAATTCCTTCAATATTAGCAGAAATTGAGAATGCTGTGAAGGTCAGCTCATTCGAATTTTTTTTTTTTTTTCCACAGCTGAAACACAATCCCACATATAAAAGCAAGTTTAAAATATGACACACTTATCCTAGCATTGATCCTTGATGATGTGTACCTATGATCTATAGATGCCATTGATTCATTTCGCGTTTTTTGGCTAGTGATACTTCTGCTAATAGAACAATGAGGGTTGTTTTTCGAAAATCTTTCCTCAGACATTAATATTTGTGTTTCATGAATATATATGCAGGAAATATATGATGGAGGAGGCAGGAAATTCTGGGTCCACAACACTGGGCCTTTGGGCTGTCTGCCCCAAAAACTAAGTTTGGTAAACAGTAAGGGCCTCGACTCATACGGCTGTATAAAAAGCTACAATGATGCAGCAAAGTTGTTCAACGAAGGTCTACGCCGTGCGTGTGAAGGTTTAAGAACCGAGATGAAGGACTCAACCATAGTATATGTGGATGTTTATGCCATTAAGCTAGATTTGATTGCAAACTCCACCAACTATGGTAAGCTCATAATTAAACCCCCAATGAAGGAAAAGTAAATATCATGTGATTCGTAATGTAGTTGTACCATTGATTATCTATCTCATCTCAAAACCATCCCTAGGTTTCTCGACTCCATTGATGGCGTGTTGTGGCTCGGGTGGACCACCTTATAACTATGATAGGAAAGTTTCGTGCGGGTTCCCGGGTTATCAAGTATGTGATGAAGCAGCAAAGTTTGTGAGCTGGGATGGGGTCCACTACACCGATGCAGCCAATGCCATAATAGCCTCCAAGATTCTTTCCGCGGATTATGCAACTCCACGAGTTACATTCGACTTTTTCTGTCAATGATTTGAGATTTCAAGGATAGGGAGAGATGCCTGGCTTTGATGGTACAAAAATGGAATATTGTAAAAGTAAACAAAAAAAGAATATATTAATCATAATCTATTACTCTCTTAAAAACTTGTAGTTTCTTAAAAACTTTGAATTGCCAAGAATGTCCTCACTGAAGATATGTTTTAATGTTATTAATGTTAGGAAGTTTACAACTAACAATATTTGCTAAGGCTATGGGACGTAGACATGCAGACTTTTAAGGGTCGTGTCCCATCTTATAATCATTTAGCTACAAGTTGCTATTAATTTAATATCTTTCGCCGCCGTAGTGCACTTGGTTCGGGTCTTCGGCGGCTTGGTTCGGGTCTTCTGTATTAACTCCTCTCATTTTGTCCAAGCCTTGCGCTGTTGATTGATAATTTCTTTGTCGGGCTTGCACTTATGGTTATCCAACTTGGGCGTCCTGTCTGGTTATTGCTCGACACCCAGTTGTTTCTGCTTCAGGGGTTTATATTCGCTCGCAATCCCTCGACCCGAGTACTCAACTCGTCTATTTCTTTATTTAGTGATCGTATCTAATTCTGGGCCCACCCGGTTCAGCTCGGATGTCAACAACTTAAATTTGACATAATTTTTATGAAGATGTTATTTGCATAAATATATAGATTTCATTATTTATGGATTGCCAAAATTAAATTAATAAATAAATTATTAAATATTCTTTCTAAAAAATAGACAATACTAAAAAATAGACTAGATTGAGTTTTTTTAATTCATATTATTTCATATGGCATTTGGAATGATATATAAAAATTATCATATTATACTTATTTTTAAGAGTTTTTTTTATTTCATATTATTTCATATAGCATTTGGAATGATATATAAAAATTATCATATTATACTTATTTTTAAGAGTTGTAGACGAGTTAGTACTATTGTAAACATAATGACAATTTTGTTTTCAATAAATTGGATCATGTCTTTTGCTATGTTTTATTTAATTACAATAATATGATTTCTAATTATCTTTTATCTTAAATAATATCTAATTTTTATTAATCTAACATAAATAATATAATTTATAATTATTATTTAGTATAAATAATCTTTAAAATCACTATCAAAATTTTCAATATAATGAAGGTAAAAAATGAGAAAAAAAAATATGTACGACTCATTTAGCAATTTAGCAATTCTTCCAATTGAATTTTCCACCCCAATTGAAATTTATCAAAGCCACCAAATAAAAATTTCCAACATAATTTTATTCTTTATATAAAATTTCTTCAATTGTATGACTAATAAAAATAAAAAAATAAAAAAGAATAAACCATATTCATGTTGCCAAATACTTAATTTACAAAATTAATTTTCATATTAACACAATATTTATTTTTACAATATTATAAATTAATTAACACAATATTTATTTTTATAATATTATTTTCAATATTTTTATTATTAAACCATAAGCCTTTTCTTGCCATGTGACATTGCAACTGAACTATCCAAGTTCCACTTGGAGATGTTTGATAACTTACAAAACTATAAACGCATACATTTTCCCCCCTCTGGAAAATTGACCCCGAATTAATTATATAACAATGTTGAAAATAAACAGAAGAAAGATCACACAATCGGACTAGCTCTGTAGAACGAGGCTCTTTCCAAGAATAATGTCATCCGTTGAGAAGTCCGCTTCTTTGCGGAATGTTCCCCTGCCAAAGTCTAGGTTATAAGAATCTGTAAGGCCTTCCACAAGATCGAACTCTGGTTTCCAACCGAGCACGCTCTTTGCCTTGTCAACCGATGCAAAGAAATGCTGCATTCGTCATAAAATGATTAGAAACAGAAAAATAAAAGGAGTTCAGAACATCCACACAAATTTATACATGTAAAAACTAAATAGCATCTCCTAGTTACAAAATGGAAAAGGATCCCATGAATGGAATTTCAGTAAATTGAAAAGTAATTCATTAGTATCATTCTGTTTTAATTGATAGTTTTGAATTTCATTTGACAAATATGGTGCAAAGCGTATTTACCTGGTCCCGGAAAGGAAATGGTTTCTTTTTACCAAAATCAAACTTCTTGGGATTGTAATGAATAATTTCGGGCTCCGGGAAGCCACCAGCCTGATGACAATAACCACGTTTATTTTAAATTAAATTAAGACACTAACTCGTTTTAGAATTGAACTTTTATTAATGATTACCTTAGCACAAGCCCTAGCTAAACCGTCAAAGGTGACATATTTCTCTCCAGAGATGTTAAATACTTCCTTGCTCGCTTTCTCATTACCAAGAACATTAACAAAAGCGGTCGCTAGGTCCTGCAATTTTAACAGTAGTGTTAGTGCAGTTAAGTTCACTGGGATCAACATCAATTGTTTTAAGAATCTTGTTTTTATTTTGCTGCTTTGAAGTTTGAAGATATAATAAAATACAATGTATAGTAAGGAATTTCAAAAACAAAAAAGAAGATAAAAGAAAAAACAGTGATCTTAAGACTTAGGGATACTTTGCAATTTTACAAGGTCAATTTTATTATTTGTTTATTCTNAAATTCATCCTTATTTATCCTTTCAAATATATATTTGGTTTTACTCAAAATAATGCGTATTCCAACAGCTTCTTCCACTGACCTTTACGTGACCAAGCTGAGTCACTTGCATGCCTGAGTTGGGAATCGGAATAGGACGGCCCACTTTCAAACGGTGGAAGAACCACTCCTCGACAGGATTGTAGTTAAGTGGGCCATATATGTAGACTGGCCTAATAGAAGTCCAGTTCACGTCTCTTGAGGCCAACAAACTCTCAGTCTCAAGTTTGCCTTTATGTCGGCTCTTGGGATCAACTGCATCAGTCTTTTTTCCAACAAGGACAAAACCAGATGATGGTTAAGCAAACCAATATTCTTCAACTAAGAGAAAAGTATTAATGAGCAATAACTGTTTTATTTTCAATAAAAAGCAGAGTTTGGAAGTTATCTTTTTCTCGAAGAAAAGGTTATCCTAAAACTCTGAAGCATCATTTCAAATTATACAGCCAAAATAGTCCCTAAAAATAAGAAAAAGGAAAAAGGAATAGGCAAATTTGAGTTTTGGTTTTGGGGGAAAGGGGATGTATTCATGCTGACCTCAAAATGTGGGAGATAATCAGATTTGAGGTAAACTCCTGCTGAAGAGCAATATATATACCTGGAATTCAGTTAAACTGGGTAAATGAAGGGTTGAGACAAAAAAAATAAATAAAAATCCCAAGTAAATAAGGCCTTATGCCTTTGTTATGTATAACGGCGTGTTTTACTGTTTACTATCAGTAAGTTTTCCATCAAGGCTTTAGGGGTAAATTAAAACCTCCCATTAAGTCCTCTACAGTCTATCAATTTGCACTTTTGAATCATATTAATAGCATTTTCAGGTCATTTGGTAACCAACAGAACCACATCATGATATCTGTCTTTGCTTCCCAGAGTTTGTGATGAAACCCACATCAGCCATAATGGGTGAAAAAACTTACTGTTCAAGATTTGGTAAAGCATCCAATATTGGTTCAACTTCATCCGCTTCACGTCCTGAGGAGATAATATAATCAAAATAACTAATTACATGCAATTATGATTTTCAGATGAAAAAACCAATATATTGCATAATGTGTATGTGTGAAAGTGTGGACGATACACACACCATTTATGTCATAAACAACATCAAATCCTTCTGCAGAGAGACTGCTCTTAACAAATTCAAAGTCCTTCCTGTCTCCCTTCAAGTGCAAGATCTACAAAAAGAAAAGAGGCACTCCTGTAACATAGTCTAGGATCAACATATCTACAATTGAAAATAAGAGAAAAATAAAAATGCCAAAATGAAGGAAAACTCTAGAAACAACAACTAAAAATTGAACAATAGAAAACTGGATAAGAAATATATAAAACCCTCAAAAACATAAAAATCCTAAGAAGAACTTGAAAAATAGTAGAGGGAACTGAAACCAAATTTTCGGTTCTGCGTAAGAGAACAATTTTCCTCCCAGAGGGGAATTTCTTAGTTTCAACTTTGAAGTTTTCCATTTAGTGAGAACATAAAGTGGACCACAAGTTGCTTTGTCAGACCACAAAGAGGATTTCTAGAAGCCCACAAGAAAATCGACTTACTTTGGATGCAAAATCAGAAAAATCGGAGTCCAATTCACCGGGCAATTGCTGGGCAATGGGGGCTTTTCCTCGGGTGAACAGGGTGACCTGCACTTATCTAATTACTCACAATTTTTTTAGGCAAAAAAAATATAAAAAAAATGGAGGTTTGTAACTGACAATAAAAGATATCGAACCTGATGGCCTTCTTTCACGAGAAGTCTGGATAAAAATAGGCCAATGAATCGGGTCCCTCCCATTATGAGAATGTTCTTGGAACTCGAAGCTGTAACACGCAATGCTCCTTTCGGCTGCCATGATTTCCTCTTACACTGTCAACAAACAAGGAAAAGAAAAAGATAATGAAAAATCCTCAGAGCCAGCATCCATCCTTTCCCAATTCCCAGTATACATACTGAACTTTCCAGTTACAGCAATCAACTTACATTACTAGTAGATTGAGCTTGAGTTAATCAGTTACAAGGAAAACTAAATTCATTTCAGCCTGGTAAAATAAAACAATAGTTGAGTTGGGTTCACAAGCTTAATCAAGTGGACACCCCCTCAGTATTCCAAATAAGCTCATAAGTCGAAATATCAACATTGCCACCAATACACACACACACACACACACACACACACAGACTCAGTAACATGCAGACTGCAGCAAGTTCAAAACCACACAGGTAAAGGGATTGTATTGCTACTTCAAGTTCAATCCAAGTGCACACAACCCTTCACGCACGCAAGCACGCACAAAATAAATGTTATATGTATTCTGTTGGGGCATATTAACAAACAGGTTATGTGCATATGTACCTGGAGTGAGGTAGTTATTCTTGTGCCATTGAAGTCGGAGAATGAGGACGAAATGACGGCGGAAGATGGTTTCATGGGCTGCACCACCACCATGCTCGCCATGTTTCTGAATGTCTGCTTTTGTGGCCATCGCCATTCTTATTTTTAATTCATTCTTACATTTGAGGATAAGACTGGGGCATCACTATGACCACTAACTTCAGTTATCTCCACATTTTTTTATTTTTTTTTTCAGTCAGTAAACAAAAACAATCACCACTACCATTTTCCACCTCCCATTCCCTTCTCTGTTTACCCTCAAGGGTCCAATCCCATCGCAATAATATTTCGGGTTTAAGTGTTAATTTTGTTAGGTCTGGTGCCCACGTAAAACTTATTTTCAAACTTATTTTGCAATTGTCACATTGTACAGTGGTTTACAACCCAAAACTAATTCCAAACTTAAAAGAGTATTCTCTTTTACATCAACTTTTACAATTTTTCAATATTAACCACATATTTTACAATTTTATAAAATAAACCACATTAATATTTTAAATTCAATTTGAACTTTATGTAATAAAATTAATTATAAAGTTATAATCATATACATAACAAATTGAAGAAATAAATATTCACTAAAAATTAAAAATCATAACCCACAAGATAAAATTAAAAATTACAACGCACAAGATGAGAAATTAAAAATTACAACAATCAAGTAAAAATAGATAGTCTTATTAGGGTAATTTTACTTAAAATATTTATTATTTTTTATTATAAGTATGTAAAATATAAATTACCAAAAAACATATATATATTTTTGTTCATATAACTATATAATAAAATAAATATAATTAGCTCACATATTTATGTCAAAAAGTAAAGTTAGTTCGACCTTACAATGAAAAGTTAACAAAAAAAAGCGAATATTAAATAGAGAATAACATAAAATATAAAACTTTTATTGAAAGAATAATTCAGACTTTAACTTGATACAATTTCAAAAGGTTGAATCTTATAATGGAATTTCTCCGTGTTATAATTACCAATTTTTAGTGTTTAGTTTAAAAGTTTTGTTGAATTGTTTGGAATCCAGGAAATATTGATCCTTAGAACCAATACAAATATATATCTTAATTTTAAATAATTGTATTTTCTGATTCTAAAATTCCAAAATGTATATACATGTAAAAATTTAATCATTTCGGATCAGACAACAGAACAAATATGGGCCATTTATCTAGCCAGGACATCAATATTTATAAAGCCCAATTGTTGCACTCAAGTCTCTTGCTTTTACAAATTACTTCCTGTTACTCAATTAATACAGTTTGTAAGGTCAAAATTTAAAATTGGTACTATAAATTGGTCAAAGTTTAATTTTTACCCCGTTATTGATCACTTTCAAATTAGGTTCAATAATTTGATAGTTTAATCAATTTTGGTCTCTTTTTATCCGCACCCTAGATAAAAATATGTCGTGGCATGATTGTGATTTATGTGGCGGGATTAAAAAATGTTGATTTCAAAATAAAATGATCTACATCAACTCTATGACTTAGTTGCAATTAATTAAAACTTTTGAAATTACAAAATAATCTATAGAACTTATTAAATTTTAAAAAACGAGACCTTGGAATCCCCAACCCTATTTCACACCGTGTTCACTCATCCGCCTCTGTCGTCCGCTTCCGCTCATCGCCGCCGTCATTCTCCAATCATCGGTCGTCCATCACAGATCCAAAAGTTTTTTACATCAACTTGAAGTTCTTATCGTCCTCTTTCACCTCCTAAAATTTCCAGTGAAAATTCCACTGGTAAGACCGTCAATTGCTCTGGTCAAAGTTTTTAGATCAGGAATATTCTTCTTCAATTTTTTGGCAATTCACGACAACCCGCCGAAATCTGAGGACATCTCTGGACTCCTCATACCGCCGCGCACCCTACGATGTCCACCGTCTCCGGAACCGGTGTAATTTTCCGGTGACCCATTTCTTCCAACAAATACAACCATGTTCACTGCCGCCGTGCACATATTCCGCCGTCTCCTTTGCTCAGTTTGATGCCTATCACCTCAGCCCACTCGCTTGGCCACCCTCAACCCACTCGTCGGTTGCCTAACTAGTCGGGCACTCTGCGACCCGACCCGACTAGAGAAAGATAGAATCAATGTCTTTAGAGGAATGGATAGGAGGGGAATCGAGGAGAACAAACTCTCGAAGGCGGAGACCTTTTTCGCAGCGGCACAGGCGAGTGGGCGTTGGAGGCGTTGGCGGGGATGGTGGAACTGGATATTGTGAGGGAGCGACGAGACTCAACTGTGGGGCTGGGGCGAGTCCGATGAGTGTGTCGGACGTTGTGTAGAACGAGTGGTTGAAGCCCACTTTGGTCCGGCGGGAACGAGTGAAAATTGGGCGTTGGCAGAATGAGTGTAGAACGGGAACAAGATGGTTTGTTTGTTATTATTTTTTTATTTTTATTTTTTGGTTTCCACTTGGGAGTGACCTACCACAACTTTTTTGCCACCTTGCATAATTGAAATTATTAAATACAAATGAAGTCGTCACGTCACGCCATGTCAAATAAAAAAATTGCCATGTCACGCTACATCAAGTTTTTATCTAAGGTGCGGTTAAAAAGGGGACCAAAATTTATTTATTCACTATTGAACCGAGTTTGAAAGTGGTCAGTGACAGGGTAAAAATTAGAATTATACCAGATTATAGTACCAATTTTGAATTTTATATTTTTAATTATATTTATGTTTTTTACTCTACTCCAATCTAAAATCTACATAACACCCATGATTGTTTGAATTTTGAATTTTAGCCCAATTTTTAATTGTATTTATGTTTTTTACTCTACTCCAATCTAAAATCTACATAACACCCATGATTGTTTGAATTCAAAAGGTAGAAAAAAAAATAGCTATATAAAAATTGTTAAATTAGCAATGGGTATGGTCAAATATACATAACACCAATGGTTGTTTGAATTCAACAGGTAGAAACAAATAACTATATACACATTGTTAAATTGGCAATGGTATGGTCAAATGTTCACTTCAGACTCTAAGGCCATGTGATAAAAGTTAAAATTGAAAGTTAAAATTGAAAGTGACGTTGAAAGCAATATATTTGTTGTAAAACAATATGAGGATGTCATTTTATTTCACACCATTAATTCAAGTAAACTACCTTGCATTCATGACACTCTTACATTGGAATAAAACACTCATATATTTATTTATGAATTTTCAGGGTGAAATATTATTTTGTTGTCCTAAATAATAGTATCGTTCATGTATCACCTTTTGTTAATTTCAGATGAACAAGAGATGATCAATACATGCTATGCAGTTACTATGTTTGTCACCTTTTGTTAAAGATCAAATTGTGTTTGATTTCGGTTTAAGGAATGTAGTTTTATTAATTTATCCAGGATTAATACTTTTTTTTTGTGAACTAAATCATGTTAATTAGAAGGGGTTAGATTTTTAAAGGGCATATGTTAAGTTTACGAAGAACATATGACAAAAACTGGAATAAAAAATATTACTGAGTATCTTGTCCAGGTTTATTCAATTTTGCAATAATGGCAGTTTTTTTCCCTTCAATTTGTGTACTCGTTTTTTATTTTATGTACATAAATGTTATGATTCATTGATAATAGTTTTACATACAAAAATCAGTTCTCTTAGTGTTACATTTTTTATAATTTGATCATTGAAAAGAGAGACGTCACGTACTTATGTGTGCAAAATTGTATGATATTTCAACTCTAATCCTTTGCAACTTTGAAGTTTCACATTGAAGGGATACTTAATGTTGTATAATGTATTAAAATTTAGACTAATATAAAACTAATCTGTTATCAACAATCAAACGAAACACCAAATTAAAGCAATATAGAGATTCCAGGGCCCATGTTAATTACCTGGAGCTTTATTGTTTATTTATTTATTTATTCAGCTTTTACGTGTCTAATTGTCTTGTTCATCTTCAAAATATAATGGGTAATGGGTCCTTCTAAATCACGAACTTAATTACATAAAAAAACTTCAAACGATCTTATAGTTTATTTTTTTTTTTATTTTTTTATTTTTTTTAGAACGATAAATAATATACACCAAAAAACTTATAATTACAACTAAACATCAACTAGTAATGCCAAGTTTTACCAACGAAATAATCCGTTGGTAATCAAATTTCCCAACGGAATGCCAACAACTTACAAACGGATTTTCTTGTTGCTATATGGCTTGTTACTAATTTTTGCCAACATAAAATACAATCCATTGAAAAATTCCCAACGGATTACCAACAAATTTGCAACGGAAATGCTTAATGAGATTGTCAAAGGATTCTCAACAGAGAATGTAGTTGCTAAATCATTCTGTTGGCAAATTAGTAACAGAAAGCCAACATATTAGTTACGAATATGCCAACGGCTTTTTCTCAACGGATTACCAACGGAATTTTCCCAACGGGTTGTCAACGGATATTTTTTCCCAACGGATTACCAACAGATATTTTTCTAACAGATTGCCAACGGATATTTTTTCCCAACGTATTATCAACAGAATATTTTCCCAACGGATTACCAATAAAAATTTTCTAACGGATTTTTCCCAACGGATTGCCAACGGAATTTTCCCAACGAATATTTTTTTCCCAACGGATATTTTTTCTCAAGAGATTGCCAACAGAAATTTTTCCCAACGGCAACAAATTACCAACATATTTTTTATCCGAAAAAAAAAAAAAANCTTACCAATGATTTACGAGGCGCATTGTATAGGTATAGAAGGATATATACTAACTCGAGTATACTTCCAACCGAATTAATGGTCAATATGGCTACATTATGATCATCGATTACGCCATAATAGATCCACAACACAGTAGATGAAAATGTTACTACGTATGGTAATGGATCAACCTCTGGGGTACGCCGGCCAAAATAAACTTGCCCAAAAGTAATACTAAACAAGATAAACAAGCAAAATTTAGTTTCAAACTATTTGCTCTAGCATGAATTGAATAATATACATTTATATTATATATATTATATATATATATATAAATACTTACAGTGGAGAAAGATAGACGAGAAGGGAAGTGAGACCGCCTATGATTGCAAGCGGGAGACCGATTGCCTCAATTTCTATGAAATTGATATAAACACTGATTAGTTTAAATAATACTTTCTGCTTAAAACCTGGTTATGTATTACTAAAAATGTTAATTAATGCTAAAGCACATGGTCCAACCAACTTAAGAAAAAAAAAAAAAATAGAGTCAATTAACACCAAAAAAGAAAAGAACAAAAAGAATTTTGAATGTCTCATTAGTATTTGAAAGAATCTTGGAACGTCTTACTCATTTTCGATGGTTTTGTGTAGAACGAGTGGCTGAAGCACATACGACGGGAACGAGTGAAGAATGGGAGTTGGCAGAACGAGTGTAGAACGTGAAGGAGATGGTTTAAAGTTTTGTTTTTTGGTTTCCACTTTGACAGTGATATATATAGGGATAATTATTTCCACTTGAGAGTGACCAACCAAAACATTTCTTTCCACCTTACATAACTGAAATTATTATATACAAATGAAGTCGACATGTCACGCCATGTCAGATTAAAAAAATGCCATGTCACACCATATCAAGTTTTTATCTAGGTTGTGGTTAACAAGGACCAATTGATTTATTTGTCAAACTACTGGACCCAATTTGAAAGTGGTTAGTGACAGAGAAGAAAATTAGAATTTTACCAGATTATAGTACCAATTTTGAATTTTAAACCAATTTTTAATTATATTTATGTTTTCTATTCTTCTCCAATCTAAAATCTACATAACACCAATGGTTGTTTGAATTCAAAAGGTGGAAAAAGAATAGCTATGTAAAAATTGTTAAATTAGCAATGGGTATGGTCAAATGTTAGCTTCAGACTCTATTGATAAAAAGTTAAAATTGAAAGTGACGTGAATAATAATATATTTGTTGTAGAACAATATGAGGACCACATGTCATTTTATTTCACACCATCCACGTAAACTACCTTGCATTCATGAATATACACTCTTAATAAATTGGTATAGAACGCTCATATTTATATATTTATTTATAAATTTTCACGATGAAATATATTTTTGTTGTCCTAATTAATAATATCGTATGTAACACAAACGAGTTCTTAATTTCAAATGAACAATTAGTGCAACTATAGAGATGATCGATGCATGCTATGCAGTTATTATGTTTGTCCCCTTTTGTTAAAGATCAAATTGTGTTAATTTCGGTTTAATGAATGTAGTTTAATTTATCCGGAATTAATACTTTTTTTAACTAAATTATGTTAATTAGAAGGGGTTAGATTTTTAAAGGGCATAATGTTACGTTTACGCAAAAAATGTACTGAAGAAAACTGGAATAAAAAATATTACTAAATAAATAACTTGTCCAGATTTATTCAATTTTGCAATAATGGTAATTTTTTTCCCTTCAATTTATGTACTCGTTTTCAATTTGTTGTACCTAAATGTTATGATTTACTGATAATAGTATGTAAGAAGAAAACTGGTAAAATATTACTAATAAATAACTTGTCCAGATTTATTCAATTTTGCAATAATGGTCATTTTTTCCCTTCAATTTATGTACTCGTTTTCAATTTGTTGTACCTAAATGTTATGATTTACTGATAATAGTTTTACGTACAAAAATCAGTTCTCTTCAGTGTGTTACATTTTTTATAATTTGATCATTGTAAAGAGAGACGTCACGTACTTATGTGTGCAAAATGGTATGATATTTCAACTCTCTAATCTTTTGCAACTTTGAGGTTTCACATTGAAGGGATATTTAATGTTGTATAATTTAATTAAATTTAGACTAATATAAAACTAAGTTGTTACAATCAAAGAAACACCAAATTAAAGCAATATATCTTTCCAAATACCTGGAACTTAATTGCATAAAAACAAACTTCAAACGATCTTATAGTTTATTTTTTTTTTTATTTTTTTATTTTTTTTAGAACGATAAATAATATACACCAAAAAACTTATAATTACAACTAAACATCAACTAGTAATGCCAAGTTTTACCAACGAAATAATCCGTTGGTAATCAAATTTCCCAACGGAATGCCAACAACTTACAAACGGATTTTCTTGTTGCTATATGGCTTGTTACTAATTTTTGCCAACATAAAATACAATCCATTGAAAAATTCCCAACGGATTACCAACAAATTTGCAACGGAAATGCTTAATGAGATTGTCAAAGGATTCTCAACAGAGAATGTAGTTGCTAAATCATTCTGTTGGCAAATTAGTAACAGAAAGCCAACATATTAGTTACGAATATGCCAACGGCTTTTTCTCAACGGATTACCAACGGAATTTTCCCAACGGGTTGTCAACGGATATTTTTTCCCAACGGATTACCAACAGATATTTTTCTAACAGATTGCCAACGGATATTTTTTCCCAACGTATTATCAACAGAATATTTTCCCAACGGATTACCAATAAAAATTTTCTAACGGATTTTTCCCAACGGATTGCCAACGGAATTTTCCCAACGAATATTTTTTTCCCAACGGATATTTTTTCTCAAGAGATTGCCAACAGAAATTTTTCCCAACGGCAACAAATTACCAACATATTTTTTATCCGAAAAAAAAAAAAAAATTGATCCAACTTGAAGGCACCACATGACCCACCTTGAACCACATGGTTCACCTTGAACTCATTGTCATCCACCAATATGAATGTAACACCACCACAAGGCTATATGAATGTATGAAGCATTATTCTACAATTCTTATATTTATCAACTATTACACATGAGAAAATAATTAGTAAATATATATAAATTGTATTCTATATTTAAATTCATAAAAATTTCTATATTATTTATGATCTAACCGTTCAATTATATTTGGTGTTTTTTTAATATGTCTAATTATAAAAATAGTGACTATATATAAGTATCTATAAATTTATGACATCATTAAATGAACTAGTACGAATCCCCTGCAACGCATGGGTAAGAAATATTATTAGAATATATAAATTAAAATATTCATTAAATAATATTTATAAATTAAAAATATGAAATCAGTATGTAATACAATTTACATATATTAATCTATTAAAAATGTTATATGAAATTTAAATTTTGAGAAATTACATAAATATGTAGATATACATAGATATTATATGTAGATATTATATATATATATATATATATATATATATATATATATATATATATACTTATAGTGAGACCGCCTATGATTACAAGCGGGAGACCGATTGCCTCAATTTCTATGAAATCGATAAACACTGATTAGTTTCAATAAATTTTTCTGCTTAAAACCGAGTTATATATGGATTACTAAAAATGTTAATTAATACTAAAGCACATGGTCCAACGTATTGCTGAATGTCTCATTAGTATTTGAATGAATCTCGGAACGTATTACTGATCATTTTCGGTGGCTTTGTCGTTAATATGATTGAATTTTTGGGGAATAATATGTCTCGTTCCCCAAAGCTTATTGCAGGTATATTGTAAACTCATTTTATAAATGATTTCTTGAAAAAAAAAATTGCAACTAAATTGCATAATAATAAATTATGTGGAATCTGTATCTCACATGAATATGAAATATTGAGGTACCCATTTGAGTTCAAGTTATAATGAACTTAATGAATTGGGATCTTTTTTAAAAAATACCTGCTTTTTATCTTGTAGTCATTGGATGAACTCGGTGGTTGTGTGTTGGTGAAGAATGAGAGTGAGGACCTTCAATTTGTTAATTAATAAAAATTCTGCCACTTTTAAGACTAATTGTTGATGAAGACTGGCGTGAGGAATGATAACAATGTAGTAGTGGAGGAGGAGAAGAAGGTGATGTAGGTGTGTGTGAGGTATGTGAACCACTCTAATTATTAAGATTAATTGTTGATGGAGACTGGCGTGAGGAATACATGATAATATGTGGGAGTGGAGGAGAAGAAGGTGATGTAGGTGTGTGTGAGGTATTTGAAAATATTGGTAACAAACACAATTGGAGAAGTGNACACAATTGGAGAAGTGGAGTAAAAGCATGACGAGTTGTAGACGGAAATTTAAAATCTGATGTGGAAAAATCACGTCATGTCAAATTTTAAATTTCCGTCTACAACTCTGGCATACAAGAGATAAATAATCAAGTTGTATGATTAATAAGACACGTCTATATAACGTATCTTTTTTGGGTAGAATTTTGAACTTTTGGCGATAATTGTCCTAAATTTGGGCAAAAAGTTTTTAGTCCCTTAACTCACATCTTTTTGGAGATTGGTCCTAGCAAAGGTCCATTTTTTAAAACGGTCCTCTAGGTGAAAAAAAAAAAACTAGTTTTTGGTTCTATGACTGCCTGTAGCAGGTCACCGTGATCGGTCCGCCTACGTGTAAATTTCATTTAATTTTCTCCTTTTTTTTTGCTGAGGTGGCAGAATTACCGCCTACGTGTAATTTTATTTTATTTTTTGCTGACGTGACATTTAGGTGGCGAAATAATAAAAAGAATTACCAAAACCAGGATTCGCTCTTGCAACGAAAGAGGGGCATTAGCCACTTGATCTTCAACATCTTATGCGAAATACTTGACTTAATTATATATTTATCAATATTGTTTGATCCAAAAAAAAATTATTAATAATAACCCAATTTATCTCACTTATAATTATAAAACTTATACATACTTTATTAATTAAATATGTAATAATTATGAATCAGTTTATATCACTTTTAATTTTAAAAACCATACAAAATTTATTTATTAAATATGAATTAATAATGAAATAAAAATTAGACATTTAATTAAATTAAAAAATAGTAATTTATTATTTAATATACTTATATTAAATGTATACATTTAAAATAATATTTATTATATTGATTTAAATAAATATTTTATATCTATTTAATATACAAATTAAATTCAATTAAAATGAAATAAGTTAAATCAGTAGAGAAAACACATAAATAATAATAAAAGTTAAATAAAATAAGGTAACTCTATATCAATTAAACATAATTTATTTATTAAATATCAACTAATTATAAAATTAAAATAATTAAATTAAATAAATAAGTTAATAATATTATATTATTTAATATGTATATTTAATATATTATTTAATAGTTTTATTAAATTAAATTAATAGTATATTTATTTATTAATATGTTAAATAATATTTTATTCTTTAATATATTTATTTATATAATTTCATATATTAATTTATTTAGTAAATATATAATTAATATATAAATAAAATTTATTTAAAATTAAATAAGGTAAAGTATCAAAACAACATAAATGATAATAAAAGTTAAATAAAATAAGGTATTGTAACGCCCCACTTTATTTTAAAGGATTTATCGCATTTATTTAATAAAAATCACAATAAATTTTTTTCGCAAACTTTAATTTAATTAAATACTCAGTGGGCGCTACTCAAATTTACCAAAAGCCTTTAACCAAAAATGCAAACGTATCAAATAAAGACAGCATGCACGAATAATAAATCATAAACCAAACTGGCATTCATTAAGTTCCAAATCATAAAGATAATTCACAATTCTAAGTTCAAAACGACACAGTCATAATATCTCAACATAAATGAGCGGAAGCAAATAAATAAGCGATAAATAAAAGCATGACCACCACCCGTCTTGTCTCGTCACCCGTCGAGTGCTTAACCTGCATCATTTACGAGCAGGTGGGAGTGAGTACAGTTAACTATCGTACTCACACTATGCATATGAATAACATAATAATGGTATGGTCGCAGCATGAACATAAACAATAAAATCATGTCACATCTCTAGCCACATCAATGACTATAGTCTCATCAAAGACTCACTCATGTACATCTATGCTCATCAAAGCTAAGCCATGCCATATCAGTGAAACATGGGAGTGCGTGCCACATCAATGACACGGCCTTCTCATAGGTCTTAATGAGATTTACCTCACAGGGTAACCGTATCTTATCATACGGGGACAACCGTATCGACGGCCATCAAGCTCACATCGATAGGCTACATGTTCATTTTCATACATAGATCACACCAACTTTCATCACAATTTAAATCACACATATGCATAGATTATTTTAGAATAACCCACCTGGATTCCGGATTGATAATAACTCAAAGCAATTGGTAGTAGGTCGAGGCTGGACTCCTCAATTACCTACATTGAGTTGAGATGCTTTAATCAACATCTATCTTGACTTTAAACGGAAAACACAAAACAGACATAGTCGAACTTGTTTCGACTAAGTAATTCGTGAAGTCCTGTGGATGTTGGAACACTAAGACTCGACACTAAACTCGACCAAACCACATATGGGAGTTCACATAAATCCATCTAAGGATTGACCAAGTCAAATTCACATCAAAACGAAAAGCAAGTCGATTCCCAACTTTTATTTCAAAATCATGTTTCGAAAATATTAATCATTAATCACATGAAAATAGATGGCCAGGCTACCCTATGACTTAGGCTCTGAAATTTTACACAAAATTACACCTCGCAGTAATAAGTAAAACCATAAATTTTCAGCTTTAGACTCAAAGCACACTAATTCATAAAATTCTTAAAAGAAATCAGCAAAAACACAACTGAATTCATATCTGAACCAAATGAACGATTCAGGACTGGAAAATTTAACACAACAAGCTGTAGCATGATAGAGACAACATGTAAAAATATCAGCCCTGGACATTAAATGTGCTATTTTCAGAAATTCACACAAGATTCAGCAATTATCGAATTTAAATCAAAACAGCACTAAAATGAACTCCAAAAATTTTCATCTTTTAACAGCATGAATATACACCAAAAATAAACATTTCAGCCAAGTTTCAGAATTTTTCATGAACAAACTGATTTATAGTAATTCATAAAATTTTCAGCAGAAACAGAAATTAAATTATTAACCATATCAAATTTACTCCAAAAATTTTAAAAATTTAACACAGCATATAAAAATATCAGAGGCACAACATATCAAAATTTCAGCTCATTTGAATCACGAACCAATTTATTAAGCATTAAACAATTTTCTGATCAGATATCCCTTTATTTGTTAAAAATAGCTACAGGCCTCTAAAAATTACAAAATTTTTATACGAGGCTGGCAACGAACAGAAAACATATTCCTCAAAGTTTCAAGTCATTCCGAGTAGTATGCGATTTTTAAAAATTCAAAAACCAATTCAGCGATTTCCGGAATCGACAACTCAACACATCATTCAAATTATGAAATTTCTCGTCCGAGGTCTTCTCATAAGGCCAAGGACTCGACATTGTTCCATTATCCACCGACTTACACGATTTTCGAGGTCTCGTTCAATTTCTCATAATTGAAGAGATCCTCGAACACTTAAACGACACACATAAAATCACAATTATCACATAGCTCATATCGAACACATTATCGCACAAATAATCACATCTCGTAAATCAAACATATACGTAAATAACATAAACGATTTAAACGAGACGGGATCGACTAGATACCGTTCTCGGGATTGATACTCGAAAAGGGAAATCGAACGGCCTCGAACGGCTCTTGGCTCTCGGCTAAGGATCGACCCGTATCTCTTCTCGCACGTACGGGCTGCTCAAAAGAGATTCAAAGGGAAACGGCTGCTCGATAAAAGCCTCGAACGGCTGCCATTCTTCTCGCACGGGCCCGAAAGAGTTGCCGTTGCTGTTCGGGCTACTAAACAAAGGCCGACGGGGGACTCCTACTGGTCCATGGCAGCCCGACACTCGTGAAGGGGCGGAGCAGCGGCGGACGACTGTTGTGGCTCACGGAAAAAGATCGCGATGCGAACTCGCGGACAGGGATCGCCGGGAAGAGCCTCGTGGGGTTGCTGCTGCGCGAACGGGAAAATCGCGGGAGGTAGAGCATCTGGTCGCGGCAGAGGGCTCACGGCGGCGGTGCGAATCGCCGGAGAAGGAGCAGGCAGAGGTCCTGCGGTGGTGACGCGGCGTGGCAGAGTCCCTTTTCGTGGCGCGGTGGAAGCAGGTCGCCGGACTGAGGGAGTTCGTCGTCAGAAATTCGTGGGCTTGCTCGCGGGAGGCTCAGACTCGCTGAGAAGAATGTTGAACAGGGTCACCGGAGGTGGTTGCTTCACGCCGGCGATGATGGTGGCGAGACGAGGAGATGACGACGAGGATGGCGATTGGATATGACTATGGCGACGGGTTCAAAAACGAGAGAAAGGGTTGATGATGAAGGTGCGATCGTGAAGGGAAGAAAAATCTGATGAGAGAAAAATAAAAGCTGCGCTAGATTAAAAGAAATCTCATGACATCACACGCGTAAAAGAGAGATGGGCCGGGTGGCGCAGGTTCAAGCCAGACGGGTTCGGTCGCATACTAAATGGGCCAAGGGTTTGAAAGATTTAAGTCGTAGGTTCGATCCAATGCATACAGTTCTCTCGGGCTCAATCTCTCAGGCTCGATAAATCGGTTGATTTAGCCAATATAAAATGGCTCGGTTCGCACGATATTTTATAACAAAAATTCGGCTATTATAATAAAATATATTTCACACATTATTTATAATAATAATACACATTAAACATTTATTTCACAATTAGGCATTTAAATAAAATAATAATAACAATAATAGAAATAATAATAATAATGACAATAATATTAATAACAAACCAAGGTAATAATAATATTAATAAATAATAATAAATAATCCTAAAATTATCCATAAATAAACGGGGCGCTACAGGTATTAAATAATATAATATTACTTATTTATTTTGCTTAATGTAATGATTTTAATTTTATAATTATTACATATTTAATAAATAAATTATATATGAGTTTTGTAATTAAAAGTAGCATTAATTTAGTTACTATTATTATTATTATTATTTTATAAAGAGATACTGATAGTTAAGTTTCAAACATAAGATGTTGTAGTCTAATTGGTTAATGCCTCTATTTTGTTACAACAGGTCCAGGGTTTGAATTAGGGGTGAACAAAACTGAGTCGAAATCGCAAAACTAAATCGAACCGATGCATTCGGTGCGGTTCGGTTCAGTTTTTTACGAGTTCGGTTTCGGTGCGGTTTGGAATTTGAAAAACCGCAAAAATTTCGGTGCGGTTCAGTTTTGTGTCCGTAAGGTGCGAAATCATAGTGTCAATTTATTTTTTACATGTAGTGAACACGCTTTTCATTTATGTTCTTAAATTCCAATCTATATATATATAATAAGAATTACTATTTACCATAAATAGTAACTAGAAATTTTAGGACAACATTAATTGCTTACTATTTTTGAATATTTTTTTTAACAATAATCCTTATCATCATTTGACTTAGGCGGCCTAAAAAGGTGGAATTTAATTTGAAAAATTCAAATCAAATCGTGTCCTAAAAATTTATATTTTTGTTAAATCCCTCATAATACAATCTCATATCAATACCATTTTTAAATTTATTTTCTTTAAACATACAACAGAAACAGTATCCACGTACACAATTTATGATTTCCTAAATTTAAGTAATTTGTTGGTCCCCAAATTAGTGAAGATTCCTTGCATGAAGGATTTATACAATTTTGAAAAAATTGGGAACTTGGTATAAACCCATTACATACGATATTGGTTTTGGAATTTGAATTTTCAAATTTCTTCCATATACTTACGCAACTATTCACTTCCTAAAATTAATTAATTTGTTGAATCAAATACGATATTGTGGTATTGGTTTTGGAATTTGAATTTTCAAATTTCTTCCATATACATACACAACTATTCACTTCCTAAAATCAAATACGATATTGTGGTCCACCAAAGTCAGTGGAGATATTTTGCATGAAGACTTTTTACAATTTAAAAATATTAGGACTCTTGGTATAGCCTTTTTTCACAAAATAAATTTGAGATGGATTAGCTAGGAATTTCAAATCAATTCAAATTCATCTTTGATTACAAGTTAAAATTTTCTAAATTTTATTTTAAGAATAAAATTTATGGTTTCAAACTCGAGATAATGAGTTTGTAAATAGATAAATATTTTTTTATTTTCTAAAATATTTATTAAAAAATTATAATGACAATAAATTTTATGATAAAATAATAAATTAAGTATTATACCAGAATATGTAAAACTATTTTTTTTATATTAAAGAATAAATATATATAATAAAATCAAATTTATATTAGTATCAACGTTTTAGCGAGATAATATGTTAACTAATTTACATACTAGAGCTAATAATTAATTTACATACTAGAGCTAATAGGTTGAGGTTTAACGTTATGACCAAAAAATAACGATGATCAAAAGAGGTGTAAAATAGATGATCTAACTCTATTTTTGTAAACCTAATGGACAGGCCATCTGGAAACTCAGACCCGTGCATCGCACGGGCTACGTACTAGTTAACATTAGTACATTACAGTAAATTAAAACTTTCCTACTCACTATTCTTATATTCTGTATTCAATTTCATTTAATCCTCTGTACTCTTTCGTCTCACCCGCAAGCCGTTCAATTTCATTTCGCCGCAACCCTAGTTTTTTCACTCTCAAGTCTCAACCGCAGCCGTTCAATTTCATTTCGATCTCCGTGCTCAGCCCGTCCGCCGCTCACTCTCACTCCGGCCGGCCGGCGCTCGTTCACTCTCACCATCAAACGCTCAGCCCGCTGGCTTCTCACCGTCCGACGCTTGCTCGATGTTCCACCGGCTTCCTCGGTCATCTCTCACTCTCTCAGTCTTCTTTTTTCTTTTTCTCATTTCGTCCTCTTTCTTCAATCTGACCCCAACCCTAATTTTGGATTTTCAATAAATTTTGGGCATTTCTGTTTCACTGGGTATTGTTATTGACGTATTTTTATGTTAATGGATGTAATTGTTTTGAATGGTTTGGTGATGGTTTTGAGACTTTGGACTTGAGGTACGTTTTGAGTAGTATTGAACTTGTGTTATGCTGTTGTGGATTGTGTACATGTGGTTGATTGTTTTGTAATGGGATGTTTAAATCTTAGTAGATTGGTTTAATTTGTATGGTTTGATCTTTAGTTTGTGTTTATTCTTTCTTTTAATTTGTATGGTTTGATCTTTAGTTTGTGTTTATTCTTTCTTTATTGCAGTTAACCGAAAAACCGCACCAATTCGGTTTTCCCTTCTCTTGCGGTACGGTTAAGAAATTCTAAAATTTCAGTTCTTGGACCGAACCGCACCAATGCTCACCCTTAGTTTGAATCTTGATTTTGATCATCTATATATATATAATTACTAGCTAATAACATTTAATAAAACCTATTTAATTTTACCTATGTGGCAATTTAACAATTTTCCCTCCAAAAACCGTTACATTTTGATGTATTTAATCTTTCATTTAATTATTAAATAATTAATACTCATCACTTCAAAATTACAAAAATCATTTTAAACTTTTGATTAATGACAGTTGACCATATAATGTGTTGACCGTATAATGTGATTAGATGTTATTATTGTTGTTATATTTAATTTTTTTTTAAATAAAAAATATATTTGAAATTCCTAAATAAATAATAAATAATTCACAAATAAAAGACGTACCAAAATATACATTACATCCAATCAGATAAACGCAATTTAAAAAAAAAATATTACAACTCTTTTAATTGTAAATTTGGTCTGCAAAAAAAGTGAAAAAAAAATAATTAATCATTATATGCATATAGACTCACAATAATTTATTTATATATGTGCAAATGCACAGGTCGAATACTAGTTTTTTTATTATTCTAGCACCTAATTACAACGTCAGCGAAAAGAAAGGAAAAATATAAATGAAACTACACATCGGCGGTAATTCTACCACCTTAGCAAAAATAAATAATTTAATAAATAAATAAATGAAATTTACACGTAGGCGTGCCGGTCATGGTGACCTGCTACTATGATCATAGGAACAAAAAACTAATTTTTTCACGAGGACCATTTTTAAAAATGGACCTTTACTGGGACCAACATATATAAAAAAAAAAATGGTTAGTTAATGGACTAGAAAACCTTTTTTGCTATTGATTAATTTTTAAAAGATACAAGACTAATTTTGAGAAACACAATTTCAATAAAACCAATATTGAAACATCCTTGTAGTTATATGACTTTATCAGTTTTGCTATGGAGCCATCGGATGGCTCGGCTTATGGAGTCATCCACACTTATTTATCAATAGTGTATTGACACGTGTCCTGCAATCAATACACTTTGGACAGATGTCAATACATTAACTGGTGGATGACCTCATAAGAAAACCATCCGATGACTATAGAATTTTTGATGACTTTATAATGATATTTCCTTGAAATGTGGTGGATTTATTGACTCCATATAATTTTTGATGACGTTATAATAGTATTTCCGTGAAATGTGGTGGATTTAGTTGGAAAAGGGAAAAACACTCATAAAAAGTTACATGTTTGGAAACAACGGTTTTTTTATTTTTTATTGTGTAGAAGGATTTTATAACCTTTTTGAGAGGGGTTATATCCAAAGAAAATATTGATGGTTTGTATAATATATTTTAAAGTATTACTTCGTTGAACTTATTTCCATCTTGAATAAAAAAAATTAAATTTAATTATTTACATTCAAGATAATATAGTGTGACGTTGTCACACTGATGATTATATTCTCGGTTTTTTATACAATATAATTACGGTTCATAACCGAGATAAAAATGGACAAACTTATCGGTATGGTTATAGTATAGTCTGAATTATTTTATATTAATGAATAAATTATACTGGTGCACTTCATGTGTGTTGAACTGAACCATGAAGAAGAAATTTATTTTATACTAACCCATAAAATAAACTAGACTTCACGATATCACCGTACTCTAAACACATATGATAATAATGGGCACGTGTACTCGGTATTTATTCATGTCCTGGTGCGCCAGAGTGATGTTGTTGTCCATATATGATTTTACACCATGTTTATATAGTTTTGAGAGCTTATTTGTCGCATTATTGGTTTATAAATCGCATTATTGCGATTTAGTTATATATCTTTTTTAAATGTATTACATGTGCTTGTTTTGTAGAATTTTTGTATTTTTGTGGATGGTTTTGGCTATTGGTGGCGCAAAATGAGTACCTAAGATCCCCAAGTTGATGAAAAATTGAGGCACAAATGAAAATAATAGAAGAAACGAGTGAAACGAACAAGAGAGAGTGCATAATTTTGACACGACCCGTGACACAGGCAATGGGACCAGACATGGACTGTCTCACGTTAAATGAAGAAAATGCATACTGTCATATGTGCCACGGGGAAATTGGTCGTGTCGCGCGCGTAGACTTATATTTATTAATCTATATAGAAGAAGAGAATACCGGAACTATAAAAGACATATTTGCCTTATTTTAAAAAAATTAGCTCTTTTATTTGCATATTGTTTTTTCAAATATGATATATCAAAATATCATCTTTAACAATTTTTGATTTGATATCTATATTGCATATATAATATAAAAATAATTTCATATGTCTTTATAAATAAAATTTAAATTTATTTATCACACCAGTTGAGAAATATCAAATAAATTTATAAATTAGTCCATAAACTAACATAAATTAAATTTATTAATATATCCTAAACAACCATTTTAGTATATTATTTTAATATAATTGGGCAAAATGTACAAATTGAGTGTCAACAAAAAAGGAATATAAAACACATTCAAAAAAATTATGTCTCGACTTAAATGAAGTATGTATAAAGTTTGAACGTTATTATGATGTTGTAAATGAAAATACAAATGAATATCATAATTAAAAATTATAAAATATATATATTTCATAAAATTATAAATATTGCATTTGTAGATATTAATTTATATTATAAATCATCAAATATTATAAATTTATAATGGTTAAAAATTAATAGTTAAGACATAAACGATTACAATACAATAAGGCTTTTAACAAAACCACAAAATTCAAAATCAAATTTATCGTATTGCAGATACCATTTTCCTTGAACATATATAATTTAATAAATATAATTAACAATTATTATTGTTGACGAATCAAGTGTAGAGCGCGGTTTTATGTTAAATAATAACACTTTTTTTAGTTCTTTATTTGTTAGAATTTACCAATAAGAATATTAATTTTATTTTTTTTTTTATAAATGTATCAACTTTTTTCAAGTAATCGTGTAGAACACAGCTATCTACTATATAATATATCTAAATATTTTAATGGATACTAATGAACTCATTATATAGGTTGAAAAAATGAATTAAAGAAATAAATGTGAACAAAAACATAAATAAAAATAAAATATTTAACCATGAAAAAATTGTATTGCATAAGAATTAAAGTTAGTAAATATTAGAATTTAACTATCAAACATTTTAATATTTAATGTACTTAAAATTATAATAAAGGAAGATACATATTATGGATTAAACGTTGGACAATTATCGAGCAATGTGCAAATTATGAATTGTATAAAAAATAAGACTACGATAACGACAATTTTATGAGTACATGTAACTAATTTGTATGCAAATATCACTTGATCTTATATATTTATAATATTTTATAAACTTGTAAATAATAAAATTTATATATTAAATAGTCAAGACCTACCAAAAAAATTTTAAAAATAAAAAATAATATTAAATACATAAATTTCATTATTAATGATTCAATATTAAGTGAAATAAAATTTAATATTGTCTACAATAATTTAATAATATTTAAATAATAAAATATTTTTTGTAGTATACTTTTTGTATCGCACGGGTATCAACGCTAATTTAAAAAAAAGGGGTTAATGTGACTTAAATTCAAAGACATACTAGTATAACACCCATGTATTACACGGGTGCTTGTTAAAAAATTAATTTTAAATTTCAAATTAATAAGAAAAATTATTTTAAATGTTATTTATTGTTTTACAAAAGATATATATTATTATATATTTAAGAATGACACTTGTTACTTGTACGACTTACATGTGTTATATTATAGTAATTTTTATAACTTATATCATATAACTACTTGAAATATAAATATATTAGTTGATAAATATTTTTTTTATTAAAATTAATATTAAAAAATAATTTCAATTAAACGGCTATAATAAGAAATGATATTAAATGCAATAACATGACCATAAATAATCAACATATTTATGGATAATCCAAATTTAATTATTTTTAGATTGAAGTAAATTAAAATCTACCCAAGCCTAATAACGAAGCATGTAATTTTGCCACATAAGATTCCGAAGCAAGCGAGCCTACCACTTAAGCTCAGGACATTCTGAAACTAATATATAGAGGGATATTTCCTAAAAATATCCCTTTATACTCGTCTTTTGGAGATTTTTAGTATACATGAATATGATTGAAATAAGTTTAATTTTTTGAAGGATATTAGTTTAAATTTGGATTATCTGCCTAAAATAATAAATATAATATAAATTACTTACATAGGTTAAATTTTGTATAAATTTGAATAAAAAGATTATATGCAACAACCAAAAAAATTATAGTCGATTATGAAAAAAAAATTATTGCACAAATTTAGTCCCTACATATTGTCTTATATTATTTAAAAAATAAGATTTCTTGATTGGAAGGAAATAATATCATTAATTTTATGCAACTTTGGGAAGAAAAAAAATCATCATACTTGATTTTAGGATCTAAAATAATTAAGCATATAATTATCCTTAAATTAGTATTTGATCCTATGCACATAGAAATTTAAATTACCATAACTTATAAGTTACGTGTACGTATATAATGGTAAAATTATAAGTTAAATAATAGTATCACATTTTAAAAATTTTGTCGTTAGTAAAAATGAACATCATAAAAGTATTAAAATTCATCACTATATTTATTATATAAAATAAAATAAATAATTATTTTTCATTAAATTCAATTAATATAGTGTACAATCTTGCATGAAAAATTTGAATTTTAATTAGCTGGTGTAAAGATCTCTATTACAAAATTTGACTTTTCTTATATATATTTTGCGTTGTATCTATAGCATATCAATACTTAATACTTCTTTTGCATGTGAATAGTCACCATACAAATTGAAAAAGTATTTTTAAACATTCAAATTTAAGGGTTTAAACATTATTTCATAACCATTCAACAATTACATTCTCAAAATATAGAGAAATAAAAAATGGTAATCGCATGCATCCGTTACAAATTCAAAATATAGTGAAAAAATAGGTGGATGATAGAATGGAATAAATTAAAAGAAAAAAATATGTTGTAACGATTTTTGGATGAAGGTCATAAATTTTTTTATTAAATGCAACCTATTTTTATTAAATGAACTCAAATTATTATTAATTGAAGGCTAAATAAAATTAAATGAAGTTTGCCAACAATTATATATATATATATAGATATTGGAAGATGTAGGCATAGTTTGGAAGCTAGATCTATTTGGCATAATTTTAGGAATCTATACTTATATAATAAGGTGTACCATTTACGAAATTTAGTAAGTTGAAAAGTCAATGCAATAAATGCATTACTATTTTGAGCAACATAATATAATATCATATCTATACTTGTATAAAAGTTGATTCTATTTACTACATTTACTATCCAGAAAAGTCAACTTTATTAAATACCATTACTATTTTAGTATTATAATATTTTATTTATTTAATTGATTTATTTATTTTTTATTTTAAAAATGTAAGTATAATAAAAATATTTTAATAATAAAAAAATCAAATACCAAATAAAAATGTACACTTTGACTTATTTGATTATATTTGGTATTTGATTATACCAAATATATTCCTATTTAGTATATACATTAAATACTTACTAAAGTATTTATTTGTTTTATTTGTCAAAGTTAAGTATAGATTTGTTTATATTATCAAATCATAAAAAAATATTAATCCATATTGTAAAAAAAAAAAAAAAATCATAAAATTTTATAACAATTCTACTACACTATTTAACAATATTCCATTTTTATTATATAATCAAATAATATTAAATATTATATGATTAACAACAATAAGTAAAACTGTTACTTTATCTTATATCAAGGGATAAATTTATATGATAAAATTAAATTTTTATTAGTATAAATGTTTTAGTGAGATAATATATTAATTATTTTACAAGCTAACCCTAACAAGCTCATATTTAATGTCTTAAAAGATGTAGAAAAAAACTTATAATAACTCTATTGTTTTTTAGACTTAAACGTTGATTAAAAGTGGTAAAAATTCCTAATTTTTTAGACTTAAACGTTGATTAACACCATAGATTGAGAGTCTATATTTAGTAAAATTCTTAATTGTAATAAAAAAATTAATTTTTGCTATATTTTATAATATCTTTAAATTTATTATAAAAAAAACTATAATGAAAAAAGCAAGTCAGTTATATATCGATTTGTTGTACTCCTCAAATCACATTCACAATTTGGCTACAAGGAAAGGAAATTCATTGATTAAAATATTATTTTGTCAGTAGTCTTAATGTACAAGAGACTTTAAGACTCCACTTGAATATTATAAAACTTTTATTGAACATTGTACAATTTTCTTGCGTATTATAAACTTTTATTGAATATTGCATCTTATAATATAATATTTTCCAAATAAATATATCCCGTGCTTCGCACGGGTCACGTACTATATATATCTCATACATTTTTCTTTATTCATGTATATAATTATAACCCTGGATAAATAGCCTTAAAATTGTGTACCCCGTGCATCGCACGGGCTCTGTACTAGTGACTTTAATTTGCTAGAATTTTTTAAAATTACAAGATAAAATTTTTCCTCTTTAGTAAATGAATATAATCTTATTTTAGGGGACGTATAATTCAAATTTACTTTACAAATTTTATTTTTAGTTAAAATGAAAATTTTAGCCGGAATTTTCTTAGTTGATTAAGATAAAAATGTTTACCTTTTTATATATTAATAAATATAGATATATATATAGTTTTTTTTTGGTATTGTATGGATTTGAATAATCTCAATAATACAAATCAAATTGCTTGAACCTACCATGATTTTGAAATCATATTTTTTGTAATAAATTCTTTAAATTCTCAATAATACAAATCGAATTGCTTGAACCTACCATGATTTGAAATCATATTTTTGTAATAAATTATTTAATGTCATCTTGATTCGGGAAAGAAATGGAAAAATTGGGCAGACACCCTATTATATATCAAATTGATTGTCATACAAAAAATATAAAAACACAAAAATAAGAAAATAAAAATGAATTACATTTTGAGCAAGAACTTCCTACTCTTATACCTACTTTCATGTGTTGGAGCTCGAGCGTGTTTCTTTGATAAGCCAATTACAGTTACGGTTGCTGATTCTCTTCCTCAAAATTCTCCACCGTTGAGATTGCATTGTGCCTCTGGAGACAATGAACTCGGCTATCACACTCTTACTAATGGACAGAATTTTCACTTTAAATTCTGTGCCTTTGAGACGACCCTCTTCTTTTGCCATCTCTGGTGGAACGGCAAAGATCTTGCTTTCGATGTCTTTAAGAATAATTCGAATCGCGATAAGTGTCCCAATAGAAAATGCTATTGGGAAGCAAAAAGCGATGGCATATATCTCAATGGCAAGCAAAAGTATAAATGGTAATTATTTCATTGATTATGTAGTATAGTACACAACCTTCACAGGAGTTTCGAAGATTGTGATTTGGGATTGAATGTCGACAATATATACATTTTTTTCTTGTATCCAATGGTATTTGAGCTAATAAAACTATTTTCCGTATGATTAGCACAATTTTATTTTTCAATTTTAATTTTTCCATCATACTTTCACTAGACTAGCATACATGAGGCTTTTCATTTATTTATAATTAGTATATGACATAAATAAATAAAAATATGTGATTTTATTATATTTTGATGGTTTAGAAAATATAATTTAGTTATAGCTTAAATGGATACTATTTGTGAAATTTTTTAATTTTAGAATAAAAACTAAATAAAAAGATATTTACTTTTACTTTTATATAGTTTTTAGATTTTTAAAATTTATATGTATGGAAATTTAAAATTTTTGGATTGATTGTATGCTTAGCCCATTATTTGTAAAGATTGAGATGGGTTAATATTTAATTAAAGTATATTAATTTTAAGAATTGTTCATTGTTAATTATTTGAGAATGATAATCCTATATTCACATCATTATCTGGTATAATAATATATTTGGTGGGCCACAAATTGAGGGAAAATATGTTCTTATTTGTTACTCAAGATATCAATCATTTTGCTTTATACCTTATCAAATTGAACAACCAGTTAGGATAAATATTGAAAAAAGAAACAAATCATGGATTTTATCACTTAGAGGAGTAATAGGATTTTATTGCTACAAGTATAGATTAGTTTTCTTTTTTTTAAAACCGGAACGATATAAAGTTTTATAATAAGACACACAAATGTGCAAGGTATAACCGCGAGCTGAATAATACAACCAACGACTGAGAAAACTGAGAGGATAGGTCCTATGACCGCCTAGAATCGCCATCTAGCAACGCTAGATTTACTCGGCAACACACTAAAACAAAAACAAACTACAGAAATCAAAAGGCTCCCAAGAGGAGAATGAGAGAAAACTACCCCAACAGGGTAATGCTCACTCTTTACTCAGGCAGTATAGAGGCCAATGGCCCAAACCAAAAAACAAGACTGAACAGGCAAACTAAAAAAACACACAACAAAGCCTAACAAAAACTAAAAAATCGAGGCCCTCCCTCGGCAGCACATCCAAATTGACCAGCAGACATAGGCCAACTCCAAGGAGAGAACCGAAGCACAAGAGCCACGCCTGCCACTGCCTAATGTCTAGCAAAGACGAGGACCTGAACCTTGAACCAATCTGAATGAATCGACCCGCTCTTCGACTGAAAAAAGCCACAATCGCCCTCTAATTGGCTAACACCACTAGCCAGTCCGACACCATCCCGAAGTCGGCTAACACCACTAGCCAAAGCCGGGAATGGCTGGCCTCCCTCGGCCTCCGAATCAAAGAGCAAAGAAGGAAGAGGATCAAATAGCTACAAATCCCAACGAACCTACAAAACCCATACAAGCGAGACGCTCTCCATCCAGCCCTAAAGACGGCACCTAGACCCCCTCTCCCCAGCTACGCCGAGATGCCGGCGACCAGAAATCACACACCGACCCCGACAGGAGCAAGAGATCGAGTACAGACTCAGGACCCGGCAAGAAGAACTGCCCCAATCCGGAGAAAACGTAGGCCGTCAGAGCCACCACCATCTCCAGACTCAGAACTCCTCCTTCCAAACTACTTCGGGACGCCGTCGGACATAGCCCAGAACCGACCACTTGCGCGACTAGGCTGGTAAAGACCGTCAGAAGCCCTAAGCAATCGACGGAAGAAAGAGAGTCCCTCGATTGGAACATGGTTGAGCAGTGAAGAGCCGTCCACCGATGACCCGGACGGCAGCAGAAGGAGGCTCAGAGCTGTGGAGATTGACGGGAGCTAGGATTTGCCGATTTTGGAAATTTTGGGAGAGACGAGAGCGTAGATGCATATGTTTTTATGAATTAGTTAAAATAATAAGATATATTTTGTTTCTCTTCAACTAATCATGTCAAATAAAAAATACTGAGGTAGAGGAATTCTTAAAGGAAAAATGGATTATGGGAGTGTGTGAGTAAAATATTAGAAAAGGACAAATGGATTATGGGAGTGTTTTTAAAGGACAAATGTTAGAAAAGGAAACAAATCATAAAAAGACAATAGAGAGTAAAATATCATACGAATTAATATAGAAAAGGACAAATAATTAGGAAGGATATCAACTTTAAAGAAATCTTTGACCACGCAGATTGATTAACTCAACAAAACAAATGACAAAAGTATAAAAAAAAAAAAGAAGAGTTGAAATGAAAAAAAAAAATTATAGAAATTTATTAGGGAAGGTAAAAAGTGTAGATAGAAAACTTCTTTACATATATTATGATAATGAAATCATTATCACATAATAATTTTTAACTAATCACATTATAAGGAAAAAATAAACAGGAGTGGAGATAAAAGGACATCCTGGTACAATCCCAGAGAAGGTTGCACGTGCCCCACATTTTGGCCGTTGATACTGAAAGTAAATTGAACTATAGAGATGCAATTACGAATGAGTATTCGAAAGCAAGGGGCAAATCCCTTTTTAACCAACAATGTCTCAACATAATCCCATTTAACTCGATCATACGCTTTGCTCATATCAAGTTTAATGGTCATCCAACGAGAATTTCTATGACGTTTTTTGGACATTGAATGAAGAAGTTCAAAAGCCAAAATTGCATTATCCGTGATGAGCCTTTCCCGGACAAAAGCGCTTTGGTTTGCTGAAATTAGAGGGCCTAAAACCAATTTCATTCGGAAGCAATTGCTTTTGAGACTATTATGTAGAGAACCGACTAATAGGCTGATAGTCGGTGATTCAAACATGATTATTCTTCTTTGGAATCAACACTATAACTGTATCCTTCAGACCCTGTAGGGAGTAGCTGTTATTGAGGATGTTCAGGCACACTGACATAATATCTTGGTTAACAAGACCCCACTATTTCTGATAAAATATCGCGTGAAAGTCGTCAACTCCCAGAGCTTTATAAGGACCAATGCTCATCAAAGCGTCATGAATATCGTTTTCAGTGAAAGGCTCATTGAGCATAAGAGCATCTTCCAGAGATAGCCACCAGACACATAGTATGGATGTGTTCATCGGTCGATTGGCTGTTAGAGAAAAGATTATTGAAGAAAGCTGACACATGGCGAACAATATCATCCGCCTTGGTAATCCAGTCCCTCTGGTCATCTTGAAGTTTGTGAATTTGATTGCGACGGAACCTTGTTTTTGCTCTAGTAAGAAAAAAAAAAAATTGTATTTCGATCACTCTCCTTTAGTCAATCCACTCGCTCGCGTTGTTTCCAAAAACTCTCTTCACGAGAAGATAACATCTATTTTTCCTGTTCCAAACTATGTATATATCTCGTCCATGAGGTCTTCTGAGTTTGGAGAATCGTACAAAGTTTGGGGACTTTTTTTTTTTCCGCAACATCTTTCTCCATTAAGTCATTTGAACTCAAATTCAGGGCCTCTATTATTTTTTTCTTAGAAATGTGAAATTTCCTCATAAAACTTATCCCAACTAACCCCCAACTCACCCCAGACAAGCCACCTCCCTTTCCTTTTTGGCTTTTTTCGCTATATATAGAAGAAACAACAGTCAATAAATGTAAAACACGCCATTCTCACCAAATCAAACCCGGAATAACTGTGAAACAAGAGATTAAATTAAATTAAATCGGTTTCTTCAAGCACCACGGGGTCATAATTCAACGGTATGTTAAGAATCATCCTCATTTATGTTTTCCCGATTATATAACACCAACCTTTTTTCATTTGGTTCGTTTCTGAATTGGGAAAGCCAAAGGCGCAGTTTGTCATTCTCAGTTTTTGTTTTTCTGATGTTTTCCATGTGCATTTTGTGAAATGCCCTCGTTTTCATTTGTTCGGTTCAATTTTTTGGCTTTTATCTTATGCTAGTTTGGCGCTGCGAATTTTTTACCTAGAAAATTTTGGGATAGATTTCTAAATTCGTTTTTGTAAATGTATGGTTAGAAGCTGCGTATTGGCTCAAATCCTTTCTTTTCCATGATAAATCGTGCATATTCTTGTGATTTGGGTTATGGAGTTTACTTTTTTGTTAAGGAACCTAACTTGTAATTTTACTGTGTACGCAGCTTGATCAAATTACCTCAATTCTTTGGTCCGCAATTTGTGAAGACGGGATTTCAAATGCAAAGATTGAATTGACGATTCCATGTTGAAATTCTGAGAAGATGCACATGCTAAAATTGGTCCTCAATTTTAGCTGTTGAATCCTGTTTAGCTCCATAGAGTTTTCTTTCTTTCTTTCTTTTTCTTTTTTTTTTCCCTCTCTCTTTTCTTTTGGAAACATGGATCATGTACATACTACTGGAGATAATTTAGATTTAGACATCGACTTGGAGAGTGGGGGAACAACCAGCGGAGATGACAATAGTAGCAAGAGCCAAAACCCAAGTTGTAAAACCTCAAAAAATGTAATGGGCTGGATAAGGAATGGGTTTATGAATTCAGAGTCACAATGTAGTTACAAGAGTGATGGAGATTGTTCATTGGGTTCGTACGAAAAAACAACGAGTTCGGACGAGATTACAGCTGAGAACAAGGAGCAGCTGGGGAAGTTTAGAGAAGATGAGAAGATGGGTTCTGTAAATAATGAGGAGAAGCCTAAGAAGCACAATCATGGAAATCCATGTAAGCCTCCACGTCCTCCCAAAGGCCCCTCGTTGAACGCATGCGATATTAAGTTGATGAAAGAATTAAATGTGCTCAACCTGAAACGTAAGAGGATGGAAAGAAGAAGGTTGAGGAAAATGAGAAAGGACAAGTCATCATCTTGGGCCAGTAATATATTTGCATGCCTGCTGACCCTGCTGTTTTTGCTGGTCATCATCTTTCAAGGTAATCACTATCCTGTTGTTTGAGCACCATTCTTGCTTGGTGCATTCCTGTAATTACCTTAAGTTTGATTATATTAAATATTTGCTTTGTCTTGGAATTTGATCCATACTTTCATATTGACTGTGTTGGTGTTTGATACATTCTTTAGTCTTCTGTTGCTTAAAGCAGCATGAGAGGGGTCAGGCTCATGAAATTTTTGTTGAATTGCTGAACAATTGTGCCAAACATTTATATAGGAGTTTGGATGCATATCATGAATTAGCATCAATTGACTTATAAATTGAAAAATATATATGTGCTTGTAGCATAAGCAAACCACTAAGAATGAGTTCTTGTGACTTGAAAACCAGGATAAGCAGATAATCAGGAAAAAACGCAGAGATCTTCTATTCTAGGATATTAGATAAATAGATAAAGATTATAATGTTGAGCTTTTACTGATCCTGGTCTATCTCCCGGGAGAATGTAAAAGTTGCAATTTGATTAAACTGGCGCATGAGAGAGAAACAGAACTAGAAGCTCTTGATTATGAAAATAAAAAATAAATGAGATTGAAGAAATATAAATTTCTTCTGATTTATCTAATATTTTATTTGTGCTGTAGCCACGTCCCAAAGTAGTATGGCGAGAATTGTAATTAACTGTGCATTTTTTTATTTTATTTTTCGAGAGTGGATCGTTTTGCTTGTCATGTTGGTGCTGTCATTGATCTGCTAGCATTCTTCTAGGCCATGACAGCTCCAACTGGTCTGTATAATTGATATTTCATGTTATTCTGTTTTCAAATGTTTAATCAATTGATACAAATTGAGACAACTTATGAATATTGTATGAGTATCTTGTTTAACCAAAAGGAAAAGGCTGCAATCTACCAATATAGTTTTACGGAAATGAAAGGTGTAAGACTTGAAAAAAAGTATCAGCTGTTATATGAATTAAAAGACGACAGATGTTTTAATATACAGAGAATGTGTTATGCTTGCAACAAGCTATATGTACTTATTTCTTCTTTTACTCCCTGGTTTTTAATGATATTATAGCATAATGTGATCTATGGCGTTGCATTTCCAGGCATTCTTGGTTCACGAATTTGATGTGCTCAGCCAACTTTTCAAGTAAAAATCCTGATTTTTCTCCTTAAACTTTATAATGTATACTTCCCGAGAAATATTGTCTGCATTTTAATCTACAAAATTTTTAAGACAAATCATAGACATGGCATGATCTTCTGAGTTGTATTTGTGGGAAGTCTTTGACATGCATATTTCATTTACAGAATGTTGTTCATAGACTTCCTCTTGGATCTTTTGCAGCTTATTAAATCCACGCTTGCCAATTATGAGAAGGATATCGCGAGCAGAGCCTCCACATGAATCTAATTTCTTGACTATGTGGTGTATCAGTAGGTGTTAACTGATCATTTGCCTAAGCACGAATCTTCTATTTTCTTGTATTTATGTTGTAAATGTGATTCATGAGTATGATTTTGGGCACTTTTGGCAAACCCCAGGCAAGCCTCAGTGAGAATGTAAACATGTAATATGTTGCATCTTTTGAATCGTTGTATTGTTTAACTAACTTCATGCACATTCCTTTCTACCTTGGGATCCAAAAGTTTCTTTAAGCTTAATATGGCTTTCCTGTTATCAAAGGACAAAGCCATTTACCCATTCGTATTAAAAAAATATTCGATCTCCCAAAGAATGGAAAGCCTGATCAGATTTATAAAGCCCATAGCTCCAGAATAGCGAACACAGATTACTCAACTTCTATTTTCAGAAATAATTTGAAGACTTCATACATAATTTCTTTCATTGTGAACTGTCAGTAAACTTGAAAAGGTCTTCTAATTCAAGACTGATAAATCATGACTGAAAATAACTAACATCAGGACTCTCAGAATTGCTAATATCACTAATAAGACCAATTAAGCGTGAATACGTATTAGGGACCAAGTAGAGCAAAAAGAGGATGTTTGAAAAAGTTACAGCCTTTTGGAATTATTGATCATTGAGAACCAACACTAAGATGAGATCGCAACAAAGAACCAAATCCAAATCCTTGTGTGCCCACTTGTGAAAAGGTTGACCACTTTCATGGACAATTCTACAAACGCCATTGGGAGCTTCATAGTCCACTTCACAACCGAATCTCGCTCACCACACATGAAAATTGCTCATCTAGCTTTTAATGGCTCGGCTCTAGGCCTCCACAACCCAAGCCTGTACTTGTGGGCATACTTCAATATCAGCTTTCTCTGCAAAAACAAAAGATATTCAAAACATAATGCAAATTTATGACATCTGAGTGTATTCAATATTAAGTAG
>BKCP01008292.1:2502483-2537068 GCA_008636005.1 Striga asiatica | reverse complement strand
TATATATATATATATATATATATATTGAACGCTAAAAATATTTTTTAAATTGCATACCCAATCAATTAATCTTGATTTTTTTTAAATTACTATGTTTATTTTTTATTAATATGCATAAAATAAAAATAAATAATTCATCTTTAGACATATAATTTATAATCTTAATATACTATCATTTGGTGTAGACATATGAATCATAAAATTTTTTAATTTCATAAAATTAAATATTATATTTAAAGAAAATAAGGAAATTACTTTGGATCAATCGGGTGATTGAATTAGGGTACTGTCCATGTTGATTTGAATTACTTTTAAGTGATATTTAAAATAGTAAAAAAACTTGACACAACTTGGTTGGTCTCAGGTAACTAAGTTATGTATCAGTTTGACCAGACCAAATCATTGAACCTAAATATAAATTTTAATATTAAAAATACTTTATTGAATGTGATGTAGTCCAAACCTTAAATAATCATACATCATTAATGATTTATGAATATTTATATATAAATTTATTATTATTTATGTGAACAAAATAATTATTCTATTATAATTTATATTAATGTACGGTAAATATAAGGTTTTCAGAACCGGACCGTCATCGAAACGATCAAGTTATTTTATTAAATCATTTGTGGTTGTTCATATTTTAATACATTATACTTTAGTATATATATATATATATATATAGTACCTTTTGTAGTAAATTTAAATAAAAATTGTTACTTAAATATCTAAACAATTTATAAATTCAAATGTTTAAACTAATTGATAAACAATTTATAAATCTCTATTTTATTTAAATATGTAATTTTATTTAAAATAATTTTTAATGTAACAAAATTTGTTTAGAAAATCCTATCGATCCTATCAGTCCAACAGACTGGTGTTGACGGATTCGACAGCAAATATTTTATTCAAGCGCACTAGACTGGTTATAAACCGGGTCTCGGTCCATCCGGTAGGACTGTGTCCAACCCGATTTAATTTAAAAATAATAGGTAAATCATGATTAATGTTATTTATTTATTTAATTTATAATACAATCAAAATATTATTTTCCCGTGCATCACACGGGAAACGCACTAGTTAAGGAGAAAAAGAAAAGGCAAAAGGCAAAACGAAATTTAATGTAGTAACACATGCGAGAAAAAGGAATTAAAGAGAAGGAAAAGAAAAAAAAAATATAAAGTCAATAAATACACCCTCCATTAACCCGCCACTTGATGTACAAGACAAAGTTCCACATTGAAATTTTACGGAAGGTGAGTCATGAGTGTGAGTTCTTCTATGTGTTTTGCTTATTAAAATGGTGTGTTGTAAAGCAATCAAACTATCGCATGGTTCATCATTCTATTTGTTATAGTCTAAAGATCATTCTCATTGAGTGGTGTGTTTACTCAATCCCAAAATGGTGTTTCGAACCCTCATATTCAAGCTTAAATGAGATCTCATACTGACCATAAGAATTGTCTTCTTTAGTTCGCATCCCCTGTTAATGTCCCCATATTCAATTAACTGTAAGGATTACTTATGATTGAGTGTTTATACACTTATATGTTGTTAAATATCAATTTTTATTTCATTTTATTCGAAGGCCCACTTACTAAGAATATTCGTTAGGGTTATACTTAGAGTTAGAACTCCATTTAAGTAGACTTATCGGTTAACACATACCGTTCCTTTGTTAAGTAGAATTCTCATCTTTAAGCTTGGGCAAAAACTTTCTTCTCAATGTATCGTCATTAGGCTGGTCGAGATTCATCCCGAGTTGTTTTTTAAGTTATTTTCTTAATTAACAATATTAATTATTAATTATTTTTGTTTATTTTCACCATTAACTATATTAGTTGGTCCGACCTATGGGATCCAAAAATTAGATGGAGAAACGTGTAGACACAATAGAGAAAAGAAAGGTATTATGTCATTAACGACATTTAAGATTATTTTTTTGCACAAATTAGCGTGGTTGAAGAGTTGATGAGAAAAAAAGTTTGTCTCTTATAGCCATTGTCAACACAAATAGTGCCCAAGCACCCGTAGTGGATGTTGTGGAAGCAACACCTGTTTCGTTTCTCTTCTTCTGGTGGCTACAAAACGCATATACTCTCCAGACAGGCGAGCCATTTGCATGTACTACTTGCTCGTCTCTCCACTATGACTCTTGTGTTGGACAAATATGATGCTACATAGATTAACGACGAGGGACCTTCTTGAATGACAATGCAAGACAAGACGAGAGTTTTTATGTAGTCTTTGACGGAATGAAGGTGGCTAGGCTGGCGTAAAGACGAGAAGGGAGTGGTCCTCAGTTGTGGAAAAGAGCAAAGTCGCGGCAAACATGGGAAGTCGTGGTCTACTGAGTTGCAAAGGTGGAGACAAATTTGTAAGCATAATCATGGATCTTGAATAAATAATTTGGTGTATACGACATACTCACTTGATGAGGAAGACGATATAATTGTGTTCTTAATGAGCACACGAGGCTCTTTCAGTTCTTTTGATCTAAGCTAGTTTCTCCCTCTTAAGCATCTCTTCACATATCAGAATATTGATGGGAAAATACTGCGTAGCCTAATAAGAGGAGAGATGACTAATTTATATTGATGTGGCTTTAGATCTAGTATGTCCATCAAATATCCAAATTAATGACTCATATGTGTTTGACCATTAAATAAAAGCCCGATCAATAGGATCTTTAATTGTGAGACCAATGTTTTCGAGCTACATATTCTTACATCCTCTCACTTGGTCCGAGAGCTCTTTAATTTAATAGTATAACATTAAGTGCATATATACAAACCTCATTATGCCATGCATCATAATAAACCATGCATCATAATAAACTATGACATGACAAACCATATAGTGAGAGTTATGGCGGTTGTACACTCTCCATTCGCATACTTCCTTCCATATACACTACACTAACAGTTCAACACATCAAGGTTCATAATTATATATAATATCATAATGTCCATTTAATTATCTTGAAGACATTTATTTCTTGCTCTAAGCATAATGTATACACAATCATAATGAACAAGAAATTCGATAAAAGTCATAAATATAACATCAATGAGCTCAAGATTGTGTCATAACATCATCATAATCAATCATCAATACAATCAAGACTCATCATTCTATGTACACCTTCTTTAAATGTATTTGGTTGTAGACCTTTGGTTTACGGGTCTGCAATCCTAAGGTCTGTTCGATGCACACACTTTGTTTCTGAACTTCCTCCTTAACAACAAAATACATTAATTCCATGTGTTTTGCACCCTTGGAATATCTGTCGTTCTTGGAGAAGAAAACTACTGCAGAATTATTACAATACATTTTCAGCGGCTTGGTAACAGTGTCGACAACCCCAAGTCTCAAAATAAACCGAAACCAAAATATGTGAATTGTAGCCTCATAATAAGCTAAAAGTTAAAGTTTTTATAGCAGATGCAGTTATGATAAACTGCTTGACACTTTTCCATGAATTACTACTTCATCTAAGAGAAACACATAGCCAACGTTGACTTACAACAGTCAATGCACCCAACAAAATCTGAATCTGAATATCCAATCACTTCAGGCTGATCAAATTTCCCAAACATAAGCATATAATCATTCGTCCCTTGAAGGTATATCATCACTTTTTTTTTGCAGCTTTCTAGTAATCCAATCTATGATTACTTTGATATTGGCCAAACATTCCAACAGCAAAGCTAATATCAAGCCTCATGCAAGTTTGCAAGTAAATCAGAATACGCACAACAGAAACATATGAAATAGATTACATACTCTTTCGTTCCACATCATGGACATTGCACAAGGCTAAACTTATCTCCTTTCTATAATGAGGCAACACTGTGGACAATTGTCATACTAAATCTCTCAAGAATTTTATCCGTGTACGCTTTCTGAGACAACCCCAACAAACCTTGTGATCTATCCCTAATTATCGAAATTCCAATCACATAAAATGCCTTTCCTATATCTTTCATTTGAAAATTGTTTGAGAGAAAATATTTAGTCTCGTGCAAAAGTCTCAAATCATTAGCAGCATATAGGATATCATCAACTGGTAATAATACTACTAGTAGTCCAAATCTAAATCCCTAAATAAAAACTGGAACTAATATTCACCAATACAAAAAAAAAGAGGTAAGTCAAACACGAGTCATCAATCATCACATAAGCTTAAAATTCATCAAAGGCATCAAGATTTCAAAGGTCTATCAAAATTTGCATAGAAAATGTGCACTCAAGTTTTGGTATGGTATGGTACAAGGGGCATTTCGAGCAGGAGGCAGAATCATAAACAAGATCTGGGAAGCGGTGCGCCACTGATCCCTTGCTATGACTTCCGATTCTGAAAAACGCCAAAACAATGAACAGTTAGCCAATGATAAAGAATGTAAGCTTAACAAGAGGACGCGCAGTGGATATTAAATCTATAGGGGCAGGGGAAAAAATCAAATCAAGAAAAGAAATGAAAATATAATCACATTTCACAACATAAGAATTTACGTGGGGCATACAGAACGCAACATACTATTACAATCTTACACTGATCGACCAGTCAATTCAAAAGAGGTAGGGGATCATCCAAACTTGGCCAAAGTCTACACTGTCTCCTTTTATGCAGTGTAAAAAGAAAGTAAGGACAAAGGTCTATTAATATAGAAAAATCTATCTGGTACAGCTTAAAAAATAGCCATCTTGGTATAAAACTTATGAATCCTTCATCTGTGTTAAAGATACATTAGTGAGACAAACTTCCACTTGTTAACAAAAAGAAGTGCCGTAATTGTGACATTTCGGGAGAATAACGGACTCAATAACTGGTATTATTGAGATGATGTAGAGTACAGTCACAATAGCTTACGTTTATCACCAAATGTATCAAAATTAAACAATAAGAATCAATATGCATGTGTTAGATAAAGTCAGATAACTTCTTCCAATAGAAATTTACAAAATTTAATACACATTGCTTAAACACTCAATATATCTCATATATAAAGGACCACACCATCCCATCTAAGTTTCACACCATTGACCCAACCAAAGAATCATACCTCTAGCAATCAATGGTGGTTGAGGTTATGAAATGTTTAACATGACTGTAGTGGAGAAATTGTGTTTGGTGGTTGACTTATTGGGTTTGTTTCAATGATCAATGGCTAGAAATAGGACAATCATGATCTCAATAACATATATAAAACCAAATAAAATTTGAACTGAAGTCCTATGAGTATTCGCTTGTGTGGTACCAATGTTCTGCCACATCTAAAAAACAACTCACTCTATTCCACGATCCAATTACCTGGTTCATCCATATAAAGTCCACAATTTGGTTTGTATACTATGAATCTCTATTGCAATGTATATGTAGCAGATAGAACTTACAATAGAGAAACTTTCCGTTTCGACATCTCAAATATATAGATCAACCAGAAAAATTAAAAAAACGAGAAAAAAAAGGCAAGTCTCATAAAGTCGTACCTTGGATGTCTCCCACTTGCCATTAATCCAGTTCTGATGTACACGCAAATCAGTGTGGTTAAACTTTATTAGCTCCTCACTTGCAGTGAAGTACACAGAATACTTCTCTTTTATTAGGAGCTTAGAAATGATCCCCGTCCACCAACCGTCGTTGTAGAAAGCATCAACTTCCTCACCAACTTCAAAACGATCCACAATTTCAACATCTGGCGGGCACGGCCTTATGTGGAGGCCATCGACTTCTTCTCTCAGGAGAGTTGAGCCGTCATCATCCTTGAGGGTTTGATATTCTATAAGATACTTTTCCTTTAGTTTTTTCACAATTTTGGCAACAAACCAAGCGCCCTCGAAACCCTCTTCATCGCTACTGACTTCAACAACATCTCCAGGGCTATAACTATGTTCAATCTCCTTGTGTTTGGATTCCACTTTAGCTGGCTTCTGATTAGGAGGATAAATGTGTGAGAGAGAATGATTTCATGATGTAATGAAGGAAAAAATTGCAGAAAATATAAGTAAAATTCTTTTTTCACATAATCACACCTTTGTGTTAGCCTCAAAACATAAACTAATACACACTTCCATTCATTACACTAACAAATTTGGGCTGTTAACATAATACACCCGGTTCTGTGAAAAAACTGTGATGCCTGGTAACCAATTCAAAAGGAGGACGTTGTTTGAGAATTCCAGGTACGCGAGAAGCTGAGCAACTAAAGTTTCAACTATGACGTGCTTAAACTAGAAATTTTAAATGCCGAGTAGAATAGCAAAGTTACCAAAACTATAATTTTCAACTTTCATGGAAAAATTTCCAGGTCAAACTCATGCTACAAGAGAAAAATATCTTAAAAGATGAAAATCCTGCATGAACAACAGATGCTATACATAAATTTTTGGAATTTGTAGGAACCCTCTCTAATTGTATACTTTCATTAAAGCGAAGCAAAGATAAAAGCCTTCGAAAACTTTTATACGAGATTAGATACTTAGGAGGGAGAAAAGGTCATTTATAAAATTGCAAAGCAAAGGGAAAAGAAAACAAAGGACTTAACGGATATTAAATGCATAAAAGATGAAAATAGATCGTGTTATTAGTTGATGATAAAATAATAAAGGATCGATGGAAAGAATATTTTCATAAACTATTTAATGAAGTAGATGATAGGGAAATATCGCTAGGGGAATTAGAGGAAAGTGAGAAATATAAAAAATTCCCATACTATAGAAAAATCCAAACCAAAAAAGTAGAGAAAGCAATGCAAAAAGTGAAAAATGGCAAAGCCGTAGGTCCCGATTACATTCAAAGAGGCATGGAGATGCCTTGCTAAATTTGGAATTGATTGGTCTACGAACTTGTTTAACAAAGTAAGAAAATGGGGAAATTTATATATAAAAAACAAAAAAAAAACACAAGTGGACACAAATAAAAGAAAAAAAAATCTGGACCAAAATCAAAAACCAGTATTCTGAGAATACGTTTTCTTTACAAATTGTCATTGACAAACGTATTCTCAGATTACGTGTTTCAATGAAAAACGTATTATGCGAATACGTTTTTCAATGAAAATTACAAAAAAAACGTATTCTCAGAATACGTGCTTTTTATTTATTTCCACAACTTTTTTTTTTGTTTTGTTCTTGTCCACTTCATTTTTTTTTATTTTTTTTAAGGAAAAAAACCTAAGAAAATGTCCAACCAACGGAGGAAAAGCACATTAATACATTTGTTTAAAGATAAGGAGATATACAAAATTGTACATTTGTTTAAAGATAAAGGAGATATACAAAATTGTGCAACCTACAGGGCATAAAACTAATGTGTCACACAATGAAATTATGGGAGTAATAGAAACTAGACTAAGGTGAGGTAAGAAACAAACATAATGAAAACCAATTTGGTTGTATGCCGGATAGATCAACAGTGGAAGCTTTGTAATAAGGAGACTTTGTGAACATTTTAAAGAGAGAAAACAAAATTTGCATATGGTCTTTATTGACCTTGAAAAAACAAAAACAAAACATATGATAGTGTTAATAGAGATATAATGTGGATAGTGTTAGAAAAGAGAGAGGTGCGAGTTGGTTATATAGAAACCATAAAAGATATGTATAATAATATGTATAATAATGTGAAAACTTGTGTTAGGACACTGGTAGCGGGTGAATTCCGTATCTCTTTGCATTATTAATTGATGAACCTACGAAACATTTGCATATGGATGTCACCGATTACATGTTGTTTGCGGATAAAAAAAGTGTTAATAGATGAGACGAGAGAAGAGGTAAATACCAAGTTAGAAACATGGAGAGAAGCGCTTGAATCTAAGGGTTTCAAAATAAGCAAGGCCAAAACATAATATATAGAGTGTAATTTTACAAATCAAAGAAGTAATACTGGGGTAAAGGTTAAAATTGGGGAACACAGAACACATCTAAAAATTTTAAATATTAAGGATCTATACTAGAAGATAATGGCAACATAGATAAGGATGTAACACATAAAATTCAATCGAGATAGAACATGTAGAGGAGCGCGTCGTCGATACTTTGTGATCGTAAAATACCAGTTTGAAAGGCAAGTTATATCGAACGGTCATTCAACCGACGATGCTTTATGGATCTGAGTGTTGGGCTACTAAATATGAAAATGATCAAAAAATGAGAGTGGCAGAAGTGAGAATGTTGAGATGGATGTGTGGGCATACTAAGTTAGATAAGATTATGAATGAAAGTATTAGAAATAACCCATAGAGGAGAAAGAGAAAATGAGAGAATCGCGATTAAGATGGTTTGGGAGAGACTTCGATGCCCCCGGTGAGAAGGGTAAAACATTAGAATTAAGAACGCAAATTAAAGAGAAGAGAGGAAGACCTAAGAAAAATTGGAAGGAAACAATAAAAAATAATTTAAAATATTTAAATTTGAATGAAGATATGTGCTTTGATGGACATGTGATCCATATAGCCAACCACACTTAGTGGGATTTTAACAGCTGGTTGTTGTTGTTGTATTAAAGTATGCTCCAGACAAGAAATTTTTGAAGAGAAACGAATTATTTCGATCTCTCCTTCAACATACTTTAAATCAAGTCATCGTTGATAACTCAACAACTTGTTTGCTTCCATTTAAGTTCTTTTTAAACTTTGCAAATTAATTTGGCACCATTTATTCGTTTCTACGAGTATGTGGAATCACAATCGAGTTTGAAGCAACAAAACAAAGAGAAAATTGAGTTTAGAGGAGTAGACAAGGACCTACTTGAACATTGGCATAGTCTGATCGCCTAAATGCAAGGCGCGATGTGGCGAGCACAAGGCAGCAGAAAGAAAGAAAAAGAAAAAGAAAAAGAAGAAGAAAAAAAAGTACAACAAACCAAGAGCTCATAAACAAACATTAGCAAGAAAACATAACATATAATGAGTTTAGATTCAAGTCTCTTGAGACACGAGACAACATAAAGCAGATGCCAAAGAATATGTTATATGTACAGTCAGTAAATGCCAATGCATTCTACCCCTTCCCCTAAATAAAATATTGACAACACAGAAGAATTACTTAACTTGTTCATTGCAAATGGAGCTGGAAGAGTCATTGTTGACAATTCTTCTGGCATAGTGCTAATAATGGACTAGATCAAAATGGCTCAATTAAATTCTAGTGCTTCTTCTATTAGTGAAGTTTCTAGAAAAAAAAAAATATATCAAACGGCGCAATGCACCTTGGGTCACTACAGAAATTGTATAATTACAAAGAAATTGTATAATTACAAGGGTAAGGTCTGCATACAGACCCCCAGACTCAACCTCCAACCTGTTGAATATACTGGGTCCAACCTGGGTATGTTATTGTTGTTGTAGAAGAATTACTTAACCACTGAGCTTAGTCTTGAAATTAAAATTGAATGCCAACCGCAAAATGCCAAGGCGTATCTGTTGTACTATACACTAAAGGTGCTTAGTGAGAAACATGATCACCACCACAAGACTTCTACCTGTCAATGTTTTTACTTACACGAAAATATCTAATTATCCTTCCTCATTGACATACAACTTCTCAAAACATATAACTGGACCAAGGAGCTTAAAAGCACACTTAAACATCTTATGCAACAAACAATTGGTCCTGGAACTATCAGAAGTTCTTAATGGTGATAACTGTTAACATCATCGCATTAGCATCGCCAACGTCCATCTAAATAAGGCCAACTGTTCCATAATTTTTGCAATGTCTTGTTTGCAAGGGAATCCAAGTACAAAACGACTCCATACAACAGCCGCTAATTAAGCATATGTAATAAGCCAATAAACAGTACAATTAAGTACTTCCAATCAACACATTTTCAAATATACAAAAATGAGCACAGCACATCACAAAAACGATAATCCATCAAAAAAACGGCAATACCTTATCACCCACAGGCATGACCTCCTCCTCCATCTCCGAGTTCTCCAGAGGCGGGACCCACTTCCCGTGGTTCCACTCGCGGTGCAACCTCAGATCTGAGGCGGAAAAGACGATTTGCTCCCTGGTCCCGCTGAAGAACACCGCGTACTTACCTTCAGCCCCCTCCTCAACCACCTCCGTGATCGTCCCCTCCCACCATCCGTCGCTGTAGTAGGCGTCCACCTCCTCCCCGAACCCGAAGATCCGACCGGCGGCCTCCCTGGGCGGCGGTGGCCGCAGCTGGACCAGCTCCAGCTCCTCCTTCAGCGGCCTCGTCCCCTTCTCGTCCTCCGTCAAGGTCTTATACTCCACCAACACCTTCGCGGGGCCCCTTTTCCCGCCACGCGGTGGCCGGACGACGGTGCCCTCGTACCACGACCCCCGGAAACCCTCGTCGTCGCTGCTAATCTCAACGCGCGCGCCTTTCTTGAAGAACTTCAACACCGTGTCGTCGAAGAAGGCTGCCATTCGTCGCGAATTCTGTCAGGTAACTACACGATGAATGATGCGCAAGGAGGACGAGAGATGGCGGGACAGAGGAGACTGAGCGATATAGGGCCGCCGAGGTATTTGAATGTTTGAATATTTGTTTGTGTCTAAAGATTATAGAAAAAGAAAATAAGTCACGAATTCGAAGCGATTTTTTTTCTTTTTCTCTTTTTTTTCTTCCTTCACAAAGAGGGGCCTCCAAAATTTGAAATTATGAAATTCCTTTACATAGTATATGCTTGGAAGGGGTCACTTGAGTTGTGTGGAGACGAAAATTTAGAGAGGCAATGAAAATGGTGATGGTGGTCTAGAAACCTTTGTTAACATGTGAAAGGGGAGTTAGGGCAACAAGAGAGGCTGGATGAAGAAACAAGAGAGGATGAGGCAAAGAATTTATGTGGGTGATTGTTGCACATACTTACATGAATTTTTTGAAACCTAAAAAAATATTTTGGGCTTGGTTTAATTTTGATGGATTGGGTTGAGGAGAACATATTCTACTATAAAAGTTTTGTTGTGAACTGGTGTAAAACTTAGGCCCAAATGTTGGAGCGAATTAAAAAAGTTTGAAAAATCGAATTTCTTATATATTATCAGTATTTGTTGAACTTAAATACACACACAAACACACAACACCGGCTACACAGTGACACACAACACACGCAACCACCGCCTGCCTGCAGCTCACAACACCGCATCAAGCCCCGTCCGTCCGCCTCCGTCCGGAAATTTCGTCAGCCCGTCCAAAACTCACGGCGAGAGCTCCAATGTCGATGGCCATAGCAATCGTCGTTCTTCAACAGACCGCCACCTCACATCCGCCTTCCACCACCAGTCCGCCACTTAGCCTCAGTCGTCCGTCCACAACAGCTTGGCCTCGCCACCGCCTCGCCTTGCTTAGTCTCTGTCATTCGCCACCTACATCCAGTCATAACAACCAGCTCGCCGTCGCCACTAATGTCGTCGCCGGCAACAACACCGACATTGCCACAGGCCACCACCACAACCGACCGACAACATCTCCACGACACTCACCAGAGAGGTTGCAGGTCGCCGGCGGCGAGAACCACCACCGGCTCGCCACGCCGACTCTCTCCCGCCGGCACTAAGCCAGTCGTCGTCACAGCTAGAGATGTTAAAAGGTTTATCCTGAAAAAAAAACAGCGTTAGGGCCCTTTATTAATAGCTCGTTTAAATCAGGGCTGCCGAAACTTAAGTTATCCCCTCTGCCGAAAACAATCGCCCAAATCACAATTGTCAATCCCCTCGCCGTTCATCTGTAATAGCCGGTTTTGAGTCTCCCTCAGTCATCGTCCGGGCTCATCGGTGGACGGCCTCCGCTCCTACTCCATAATTCTGGCGGAGGTGTTCTCATTCGTTGTCTCAAGCCAAAGGGTGCGGTCTAGGGTTTCGGCAGATTTTATTTTTCTGTGCGATGTCGCTGGCCTTCTGAGGTGTTGGGGCTCGGTAGGGTGCGATGCCAGTAAATGGAAGGGGTTGGGGTCGCTCACGTCGGCTCAGGTCGGAACGACTCTTCTTGCCGGGCTCGGAGGTCAGACTCGACTCGTTTCTCCTTTTCCTGTCGGGGTTGTTTCACGATTTCCGACCGCTGAGGGGTATTGGGCCAAGGTTAGTCTCTGGGTTGGAAGTCGGTTGTCTGTTCGGACTGTGTCGGCACGGCTGGGCTTGAAGCCATTTGTTCCCCTTCCTCCCTTATTCTCTCGTTCTGAGTCCGGGGGAGGCCGGCCGTTCTGAAATTGGCTAGTGGTGATAGGAAGTCTTGGGACGGTGTCGGATTTGGCTAGTGGTGTTAGCCAGTTGGGGGGCGATTGTGGTTTCTTGCGGCCGGAGAGCGGGCCGGTTTCTTGGATTGTTTCGAAGCTGAGGTCTTCACCTTTGCTAGGCTTTAGGCAGTGGCGGGTGTGGTTCTTGTGCTTAGGATCTTTCTTCGGAGTCTGACTTGTCTGCTGATTACTTCGGAGGTCACTGCTGAGGGAGGGCTGGCTGTGTTCTTTAGTTTATAGTTGTTTTATTCTTAGGTGTGTTTTTATTGTTGGTTTAGTCTTGTGTTTTTGGTTTGGGCCGTTGGCCCCTGTGTTGCCCGAGTTGTGAGTGAGCATTACCCTGTTGGGGTCGTTTTCTCTCATTCTCCTCTTGGGAGCTTTTAGTTTATGTAGTGTGTTGTGTTTTAGTGTGTTGCCGAGTATTCTAGAATTGCTAGTTTTTGGATCTAGCGGTCTTCGGACTGTCCTCCCAAGTTTCTCAGTCATCGGTTGTATTATTCAGCTAGTGGTCGGTTGTATTATTCAGCTAGTGGTTGTATCTTTGCACATTTGTGCGTTTATTTATAAAACCTCTATCGTTTTNATATGCTCTTAAATTCCTTGTATATTACAATTTTACTGTTCCACTTCACATGTAAGTATGAGTTGTAATGGATTATTATGATTTTGAAAGATAATTAATAACAATATTGTTATTGTACTTCACACTAAAATATTTAAACCAATTAGAATGACTAATAGAAAACACATGAAACATAGTGATAGAATATATAGTGAAAACTCCCAAAGCGTACAAAATAAGTAGTAAAATGGTAATTGTAAGTAATAGTTGGAATATTTTTTTCTTTTGAGAAAAAATATGTTATTTAAGAGTTTGTAATGTGTGTTCATATATGATGTGTAGTTGTATATATAGAGCGGTAAATACTAAATAACCGTTGAAAACAATCGTTAACTAGTCGTTTTTAATTTTTTATTTTATTTTTTTATTCTTTTTATTTTTGATATTTTTTTATACATTATTATTATTATTATTATTATTATTATTATTATTATTATTATTATTATAACTATAGCCCGTTTAGCCCGAAGTCCGCTAGAGTTAGGGCCAGGTCCCTTTATTGATAGCTTGTTTAAACCCGTGTTTTTTAGGCCCGAATCGTTTAGCCCGAAGCCCGCTAGGGCTAGCCCGTTTAACATCTCTAGTCACAGCCCAGCCATTCCCGTCGCCAACAGAAAAGCCGAAAACGAACGAGAATGTTGCATTTTAGAATGGGGGATTTTTCTAAAAAATTGATATGTTTAAAGGACTCAATTACAATTTTATAAACTTCAATATATTACAATTAAATTAATGGATTAAATTTACAATTTATGAAAATTTTAATAATTGCACATTAATGTTATGTAAATTGTACGTTAACGATAAATAAATTGCACATTAATATTATGTAGATTTCACATTAACATTTTTATCTAACATTTTTTTATTTATTATTTAAAAAATGACATTTTATATAAAATATAACAAAATATTATTTTTTTATTTAGTTTGGTTGGTCCGGTTATTTTTTGTTATACTAAAACTTTAAAAGTAAACACATATAATCTAATCGACATAAAATTCGATCTCGAAAAAATATTTCGGTCTGTATAGTGCAATTTGACAGTCACTAATGTGTAATCCGTCTAACAATATGGTGCAATCCACCATTCAGTAAAGTGCGATACGACTAACACTAACACGCACTTGCAGTGTAACTATTTTAGTATCTATGATTTCATAATTAATAATTATATTGTTGTTTGACGAAAATAAATAATATATATACATAAAATATAAATATAATATTTTTTGTATAGTTCGATTGATTCAGTTACTTTTTTTTTTCTTTTGTATAAAAAAGCTAAACTCGAGCTGAAATAATCAAATTTTTAATATTTTGTGAAAATGCAAATTGATATGTTAATGTGCATTATCAAACACATTAATGTGCATCTGGTCTAACACTAGTGTGCAATCTGACAATCAATAATATGCGTCATGAGTTATACTATTGTGCATTATGCAGTTTGAGCCTTTTTTTTATGTGCAAATCTAAACTAAAAGTAAACCAATATGATTGGATTATCTGCTTGCTTAGTCGAATTAACCTAAATATTGAAATAAGTTACTATTTATATAATAAAAATATATTTAATATTTTATTATGTTTATTTAATGTCTTATATTATTTTTTGTTGAAAAAATATAATATATATAGTTATACAGAAAATATATAAATAAATATTATTTTTATATATTTTCTATAAATTACAGATTTGCCCTGTGGACTAAATTGAAATATACTTAAAATTCTTAAAATTTAGTTAAATTATAAATTTGACCTATGAACTAAATTGTAGTCTAATTTTTTTTTTTTAATTGTAATCTAGTTAAATTAATGGAATTTGCAAATGAATCCTTAATATTTATCAAAATTTCAACAAAGATCACGTCGACCAAGCTGCCCGTGTTCCCATGAACCTTCGCACCACGTAGCTCTCGATATCTGCAGTTATGACCAAAGGCATCATTGTGTAGGTGCGAAACACTCACAGTGTCTGGCTCGAAACTTAGAGCAGTCTCGGGTTGTTCTTTGTGGACTTCTGCAACCTCTTTTCACTTGTTTCTATGAACTTTCTGTTCTGGGGACCTTTGATTATGACTTGGATTTCGTTGCCTTCTGGTGCTTTCATTAAAGTTTTCACCTTCATGGTTTCTTGTGTGTTTTTGAACTACCTTCTAAATCTTCAGGTTGTGAAAATACCATCAGCCCCTTATAGTCGGTAAAAGACTGAGACGGAATTTGTTACGCCACATTGAGTCACGAAGGGATTGAACACCTTACACCTCGAATGGTCCTTTCCCTTGAGCTCTGATGACATGAAATACGCTGGGAAAGGGTCTGAGTGGAAAACTCTTCAGTCACTCAAGTCATAACTCCCTCAAACTGCATACTTAAGAATATATGAAATAAGGCATAAAATGTGTGTTAATGATGAAAATGAACTTGTTTCCCTTATATAGAGCTTTGATACTTTGGGGCCGAAGAGAATTCTTATTAGGGAAGATATCCAAGTAGATTCTACTTCCCTAACTTACCTCATCTCTATCCTGGTAAGAGTCCTTGAGCGAGTGATTTTTTTCTTCATGCTTGGGTTCTTCCCCATTTTACTATTTTAGCCCATGGATCTTTAGGTCCTAAATTTGATCTCCTGACTCGTCTATTGTGGCCTCCCCGATGGGGTACCTGACCTTATCCTGAGGTCTAGACTGACCTCGTCTTTAAGCCTATTCTATCCTAAGGCCACCCGACCTTGATACCTCGAGGTCGGTTACTTCTCTAGCTCCTGGAGGTTAACCTCCAGGTCGTGTCATTTCTGATAGCTCGGTACCTTAAGTTCAAGTCCGACTTGACCGAGTACACCTAAGCTCTCCCAGCCCGGCTTCAACTGAGTTACTTGCTCCAACCATTCTACCAAGCTATTTCTAAGTGCTATATAAGGTTGCATATGTTTCTAAAATAAATGGTTGTGTAAAATCAGGCAATCCCAATATGCGGAAAGCCCTCTCTGTCTCTGAATTCCACTTAAATATGTCATTTCTCAACAAATTTGTCAAGGGTTTGCTAATAATGTTATATCCCTTGACAAATTTTCTATAATACCCTGTGAGTCCCAAAAATCCTCTTAACTGTTTGATAGTAATTGGGACTGGCCAATCGAGCATATTGTCAGCCTTCTGAGGATCTGTGGATACTTGTTCTTGAGAGATTATATGCCTGAGGTATTCAATCTCTTGCTGTCTGAACTGACACTTACTCTTTTTGGCAAAGAGTTTATGCTTCCTCATTAGATCTAGAACAGTCTTTAGATGAATAAGATGATCCTTCCACCTTTGGTTATAGACCAATATACCATCAAATAAACCAACACACTTTTCCTCAGTAAATCTCTAAAAACTTGATACATTAAAGATTGGGAGGTGGTTGGGGCATTCCATAACCCAAAAGGCATCATCAAAAACTCATACTGCCCACTGTGTGTGTTGAATGTTGTCAAATGTCTATGTTCTGGTTGCATCAAAATCTGAAAATACACTGACCTCAGGTCTATTTTGGAGAAGTATGTAGCTTCGTGTAGTGTATCAAGCAACTTATCAATAAAGGGAATAGTGTAATCATACTTGATTGTTAAATTATTGAGATACCTTTAATCCACACACAATATCCAAATAGAATATTTCTTCTTAACCCATGGAACATGAGATGCAAATGGACTGTGGCTAGGTTGAATAAATCCTAGATCTAGCAGTCCTTTGACAATTTTTGTAATCTCAGCTTTTTTGTCATGAGATACTTTGAAGGGGTATTGGTGCTTAGGTGTGTTGTCAGGTTTTTGAAGGATTTGATGTTCCACTCCCCTTTGAGGAGGTAACTCCTTTGGTTCCTCAAAAATATCCTCATACCTTCCCAATAACTCATCAAACTGTGGTTTTAAAGGTGGATTGGTCTAGGCATATTCATCCAAAACATTTCTTCAATTTCCTTCATCCCTTGGTCATGCATAATATTGAAAATGGAAGACCCTGAAATCAGTTGGCACTCATATGTTAAAGTAATGGCCTACAACTTAACCATCCTTGATTTCTTACTGACGGATTTAATCATTCTATTGTAGTCTAACTCAATGAGAGCATAAGCCTTAAGCCAATCACCACTCAGAATTAAATCACAACATTTATGTTGCAAAACCCTTAGATTGTGAGTGAAAGGATGATTTTTCATCCCCCATTCAAAGCATGTGAACTAACTATTCTTTGGCCATTTTCCACTTTAAGAATGAGTCGCTTGGTTGGGACCATTTTACACCCCAACTCCTTGGTTGTCTACTCCCTAATGAAACTTAGAATACTTCATGAATAAATAAGTACATGTAGTTTGTATCCTTCAATTTTTCCACAACCCCATCGTAGTCAACCCACCCCCTTCCCCAATGATGGAGTTTAAGATCATTTTCATTTCATCCATGTCTACCTCTGTTGATTTCTCCTTGTTTTTGTCACCACCAACTTGTAGATAAGCAAGTTCTTTTTCCTTAGCCATAATCACGAAGTTTTCTCTCTGTATACATCTATGTCCAAATGTTAACTTTTCATCACAATTGTAACACAAACTTTTCTCCCTTCTTTTTGCCATTTCACTAGCTGTGAGTACCTTCATTGGTGTCTTACTAGTAGCTGATGATGTGGTTTTTGCCTTATATGTCTATGCTAGTTCAGGATTTTCAGTGTTTTGACAAGGTATGTAGGTTTGTTTATTTGCTCCCTTTAGCTTCTTGGAAATTGCCTTCAAAGTAGTTGTTTGTTTCTTGCCTAGCTCGATGGCTTGAGGTAAACTGGGTTCAAACATAGTAATGAAGGCTTGTGCTTCCTCAGGCAGTCTAATGATGAAACTCCCACAAAATACTCTTCAGAATAACCTCCACTATTCAGTAGTAGCATACATGCCCTCAATTCCTCAAACATATCCACATAGTCTTCATAGGACCCATTTTGCCAAAGATTATTGAACTCCACAATGATTTTAGCTTCTTTCAAATCCTCAAACCTAGCTGATATTATATCAACAAGTTGTGACCATCATAAGTCCTCTTGCTTAGCAATGAAATTTTGGTACCATTGAGCAACTCATCCCTCAAAATGCATGGTAACAAGAATGACGTTTTCATGGCCTAGCATATTAGAGGTTAGCTTGAAATATCCAGTGCATTTTAATATCCAAGGCCTTGGTTGACTGCCATCAAACCTAGAAAAATCTATTCATATGTGAGATAAGATTTTCAAACTGAAGTTTTGGTTTAAAGCCTTACTGAAATATGGAAAAACTCCCTCTACCCCCAGAATTTGTGGGTCCATCTCATAAAATTGTTCATATGATATTTTTTTTGGATTGAGGAGTTGTAACTGAATAGCAGCCAAAGTGTTGGCAATGTGCTCATGTTTACTATTCATTGTGTTGCTCATGACCCCAAATTGATCTTTTACTTCTGTGTTAATTACAGACAACTCCTGGAGTTTCAATTCTGATGCATCTCATTTTAATGCTTATGTTTGCAGGTTTTGATCGGCTTACTCTGAACTTCCTACAATTCCTTGAATCTCATAGCCTCCGCCATGTTCCGGGGAAATTTGATTCTGAGATACCAATGTATTGAATCCTTATTTTTTGTATATTTTTGAAAGGTTTTTCTCTATAATTAGCTTGGAGAAGAAGAAGTGAGAGATTGATGAACTTAGAGAGAGAGAGAGAGAGATTAAAGAAGTTGTAACGTGTTCTATGCTTTTTTCTCACTGTTTCCCTTTTTGTGTTTGTTGCACACATCACACCATTCACACACAATCATTACGTAATTTAGCCCCAAATGACCAATTCAAAAATGAACTAATTGGGCTTAAAATAAACACTATTTCATTTAGAAGAATTTGCACCCCATACCAACCATTATTCTTTATATTACACATATACATCCAATAAATATTCATTTGCAAACCTACCAAATTTGCCATTATTATTTGCACATATACCAGCTTTTTAGTTTTGTTAAATATATATTTTAAACATGCTAAAGGGCAATTCTATGGGATTTATTTATCAATTTGTTTTCACAATGGTTTCCACTTTTAATGGCATTAAAACTCCCCATTTACTCTCTCTTTCTCTCTGTCCTTATCTCCTTCTTATTCCTTCTCCATTTCTCTTCTCCGAATTTCCTACTTATTTTTCTTGAATTCTTCTTCTATTTTTTTCTACCAATGTCTAGTGATGACAACAGGCGGCGGAGGGCTGCGGGGTTCCACTCACCTCTTGACTGAGTGGAGCAGCACGGCGGTTTCACCAACTGAAGGGGATGGCTACAGAAATATTAGGAGACACCGTAAATCAAAAAAGCTCAAATCGTCTGAAAAAGAGAGCTCGCTGGCCCCGATTTCCAAAATGAAAATGAGTATGAAGAAGACGACAATATATGTTGCGATGACGAAGGTGAGGCCAAAGCTCGGGGCTCCTTGCGATGTCGGCAGTATATGTTACGTTTATATATAATATACTTTAGTATATGTTCCTGTCGATACAATCTCGATGATTCTACAACAGTTTGTTTGTAAGCAGCGGCGACATACGAATACTTCTGATAGGATCTATTTCATTGTTTATTTAATGTTTATTCATAATTTATGTTTGGTATATTAGAAGGTTCACAATCTATTTCAATGTTTATTGGATGTTTATTCGTAGTTTATGTTTGGAATATTAGATTTTTTTATTTTTTTTATTGTTGACGACGAAATTGAGAAATGAGCAATTTGTTGTTTTTTGGTTGATTATTGTTTATGTTGTTTTAGATATTTCTCATAATTATGTATATCAATGGGTTTTGCTTTGTTTTTATTTGTGTTAATTTTTAATTGTTGAGTACATTTTGTGAATGGATGTTTGGTATTTTTGTTTTCAAAATTTATTTGATGTTTTATTTATAGTTTATATTTGGTATACTAGAAAAGCTGGAGATTATTGCAACATATACTCAATATATACTAACTGTAAACGTAATATATACTGCCCATTCGATACACCTGAGAGCTGAAAAGTTTTACTCACTATAAACGCAACATATAGTTCGTTGTAGCTGTAATCTATCATTATATAAAAAGAATAACCTTTTTACAAATTTAGAAACTTTTTCCCGCCAAAATCATTAAATATATTCTATATATAGTAATTGTTGGACAAATCTGAATAGGCAAAAAAATCGGCTCATTAATTGTGTAAAAATTTGTTTCTCTTTTTCCTATTTTTTAGGTTATGAAAACCGTTGTTTGACAATAAATATTTGTTTTTCTTTTTCTTATTTTTAGTATAAATCTACACGAGTTACAAAATCTCATTGCTTATCTCTTCTGTTACAAAATCTCATTGCATACGTCTGACGTGTTTAAAAAATCTCATCCCTTATTTATAAAGATTTGAAAAAATAAAATAAAATAGAAATCAATTCATAATTACTACTAGAAATCCATTATCTTTAAAAAGAAAAAAGAAAATAAAATATAAATCAATTCATAATTACTACTAGAAATCCATTATCTACTTTAAGAAGCTAATTCATCGGTCTAATAACTAATATTTTTACAAATATTATAAGCTAACCATACAAAAAAGTATAATAATAATTTTGAAATGGTGTGTAATCAAATTTTTTTATATTCCCTTGTACAAAATAATTTTATATTGTTTGACCCCGAATCTTTAATTTATAATTATTAAGTATTGTTTATCCTCCTCTTTAATTTATAATTATTTTTTTCTTCCTCTTTTAAAATAGGATCAATAGTAATTTCCACTTCCGCCATTGAATGACTCAAACTCGATGTCTATATAATATTGTTAATTTAATATTGTTCCAGTGCATCGCACGGGGTACACACTAGTTTTTTAAGAAAAAAAATACATATACGTTCAGTAAATACATATATTAACTATAAACGCAATATATACTGCTCATTAAACCACCTGACAACTGCGTGAATTACAATGCATGTTTTCATTTTTCTTTCTTAAAAACGCATAAGCTGCGTGAATTAAGGAAATCAGTTATTTATTATATGCATGTTTTCATTTCTCTCTCTTAATCACAAATTTCTTTTTTAGTCAAATCAAGCGGAAAAACAAGGGATGAAGGTTGGAATGATATGGTAACTAATTTTAGGTATTAATTTAAATAAATCTTATCTTTTAGATAAAGCCACAATTACTTGTACTTGTATATTAAAATTGCAAATAATTGAAAATCACGTAGGAGACATAAAAATATCTTTTTTATTTAATACTCAATTCCTTGAGTGTAGCCCAGTTACAACTCTTCCACTCATAAGCCCAATATGTGAGTGCGGCCCATCTGCAATCCTTCACTTCTAGAGTCCAGTCCACGTCCTTCAATAATCCCCGTCTGCTTCTCTTTAGCTTATCAAATTTTCCGCCTTTCCCCAAAAAATTTGGGGATTTTACACACCTGCCATATCTTTTTTGTAATTATTTGCAGAAATACAATATGCTAATCTTATTAGCATCATTACAAATTATCACCCAAATAATTAGCAATAAACTGACTATCAGTTTCCCCCACCGAAAGTGCATCCCTCCCCATCAATCCCGTAACTGACGGACGTGCAACAATAAAATAAAAACCATATAAACATGGTAAGAATTAATACGCTAAATAAAACATTAACGGTTTGACAGAAAAATATGCCCATCAGAAAATCGATGGACAACATCTTTTCTATGACAAATAATGATTTTTTAGACAATGAAATATAAAGGTAGACCCGAATTTTGAATAGACAGTATATATTGTGTTCATATTTAATATATGTTCAGTTTTTTTTAATATGCAGTATATATTGGGTTTATAGTCCGTATATATTTAGGGAGCTTTTATCTCATATTTGTTTATGTCAAGATTATATGACTTTAACGTATATATTACACATATGAATTGTATATGTTTAGTTTATTTAACGTATATATTATTATACATAATGTTTACACATACAAAATTATATATGTTTAGTTTATATAACGTATATATTACCATCCACTAAAATTAGTTGCGTGCTTTTAAGGATGAGGACGGAGAAATCAATGCACGGACCCGTACAGAAACACTGTGGGGCCAGTCAATGCTCAACATAATCAATAAAAATATAAACACAATCAAGGCTCGACCCTCCGTCGTCGGTGCCCAACAAATCGAGTTCTCCTTTTATCAATCTAATGCCCGACGATGGCCCCACCCAGGCGAGCACGGCACGGCGGCGCTACAACCCTCAAGCGATGGCAGAGTGTGGCGGGAAGCACTTCTCCAACTTCGGCCAAGGCCTAGTTGGGCAGGCGCGGCCACCAAAAGGAGAAGGAGGCTATTTTTTTCTTTTTTTCTTTTGTTACAGTGAATATGCGGAGAAGAAAGAGAGGACCGTCGAATTGATTCTTAAAGAGTCCAACAAAATTGATTTTTTCTTTCAAAAGGTAACTCAAAAGACGGAAGTGAGAGAGAGAGAGTGCAGTTGTGATGGATATTAAATGTAATTAGTAATTAGTAGTCAAATAATCGTAGGTTTGTAATTAAAAGTAAAGAGTGGTAAATTTTAAATAAAAACATTAACCTATCGTGAGGAACGCAATTTTCTCAAAAAATTTCACCTTTAATTCTTTTCTCAATTCCTACCACTCGATCGTCGGCGATCAAATCAAGACAACCTTCCTTTTGATTCACTACATAGTGTCGTCTAAATTTATACTTATATAAAAGAAAATTCTATTTACTACATTTACTATCTAGAAAAGTCAATTGCATTAAATGTCACTACTATTTTGGTATTATAATATTTTATTTATTTAATTGATTGATTTATTTATTTTATTTTAAAAAAGTAAGTATAATAAAAAGATTTTAATAATAAAAAAATTAAATACCAAATAAAAATGTACATTTTGACTTATTTTATTATATTTGGTATTTGATTATACCAATATATTCCTATTTAGTATACATTAAATACTTACTAAAGTATTTATTTGTTTTATTTGTCAAAGTTAAGTATAGATTTGTTTATATTATCAAATCATAAAAAAATATTAAATCCATATTGTAAAAAAAAATTATATAATTTTATAACAATTCTACTACACTATTTAAATTTTTTTTTTTATTATATAATAAAATAATAATTAAATATTATATGGTGAACAACAATAAATAAAACTGTTACTTTCTCTTATATCAAGGGATAAATTTATATGCTAAAATTAAATTTTTATTAGTATAAATGTTTTAGTGAGATAATATATTAATTATTTTACAAGCTAGCCCTAACATGTTCATATTTAATGTCTTAAAAGATGTAGAAAAAAACTTATAATAACTTTATTGTTTTTTATACTTAAACGTTGATTAAAAGAGCTAAAAATTCTTAATTTTTTAGACTTAAACGTTGATTAACACCATAGATTGAGAGTTTATATTTAGTAAAATCCTAATTGTAAAAATAGCGAAAAATTGTACTCTTATTCTTGCAAGGACAAATCAACACCCGTTGCAATATGAATGTAAATCTTTCTTGTTTGAAAAAATAAATTTAAGAATAGGTTTAAACTGCAGCAGAGAAGCATGAAGTTTGACGTATTTAGATCGGGTGCAACACAAGTCAATAAGAATGGATATTTACATAAACTTGTCGTTTGAATAAATAACAGTTGAATTTTTTAATTCATAGAGCTCTATTATTTTTAGCATGTGAGCACGTTAATACGACATGAACTGTAGTTACAAGTCTACATAACACTATTGAGGCACGGCCAGGACAACTATATAAAATTGTTCATATTAAATTTATTTGTATTTTCTATATCTCGGCATTTGAGCGAATGGTATTTGGAAATGCTAATTCGTCTTTTCCTTTTTAAACAAAAATCGTTAAACGTATCCAGACAAATCCACAACGCGTATTGTAGGGAGGATTAATTATACGGGGAGAAGGGCAAAAGAGAATTTTGGAAATTGTCAAATAAACGAGGGACACGTGGATTTCCGTTTTCCTTTAATTTTTTTTTTAATTTTGTATTTACATTAACAAAAAAGGACCCCCACACCACCATCACTGCCATTTCCATACCCTCCTTTTTTCTCTCTCTCTCTCTATAACTCCCCTCCTTCCCTCTGTCCTTCTAAAGTATCCTTATATATTATATTATTTATTTCTCCCCAACCATATCGTCTCCACCACACCCACCACGACGCCGTTTTGGAGCTGTCAATAAGGTAATATAGCTCTATTTAATCGTTACTTATTCTCATTATACTCTTCACATCCTCTGATTTCTTAGCCTAAGAAATTGTCGTATTTTGCATGACTCACGATTTATGAATAATTTATCTCCATTTTACTGTGTCATTTAATCCGATGATACGTTGAGGGACGCCTCTTTTATCTGCTCTTTTTTTTTNCAAACGAAGGTACTAAAGAGAAAGAGTGATTTCATCAATGGTGGAGCCATCGTCAATATCGAATCCCGAAACGAACCCGTCTCTCCAGAAGCGAAGAAGGATCGGGTTGGATTCTTCCGAGCCGTCCGGTCCGAGATGGAGAACCGAGGTCGAGCAGCAGATCTACTCGTCGAGGCTCGTGCACGCGCTGCGGACCCTCCGACGCCCGGACTCCGCCGTCCCCGCCGTCGGCGCGGTTCGCGACGCGGCCGACCGCGTCCTCGCCTCCTCCGCCAAGGGCAGGACCCGCTGGAGCCGGGCGCTGCTGACCCGCCGGCTCGGTCTCCGGCTTTCGCAAATCAGGAGGAAGCACAAGAGGGCCGGTAGACCGGACGCCGGGCTAAAAAAACCGGCTTCTCCGGCGAAACTGCCTCCGTTGCAGAAGAAATTGCGGGCGTTGAGCAGGTTGGTCCCCGGCTGCCGGAAGCTGTCGCTGCCGAGCCTCCTGGAAGAGACGACTGATTATATTGCGGCTCTGGAAATGCAAGTTAAAGCCATGGCCTACATCACCGGCATTATAAACGGCGGCGGAGGAGGAGGAGAAGGAGATCGTTGGCCGATTGAATAGTTCTTGTAGGGAATTTTTTGTTCTTTTAATTTTCTCTTTCTTATTGTTGGGCTTACATCTATTTTAATTGAACCGCTTTATTAGTCATTTAAAAGTGTGTTACTGATTGAAAGAGGTTGTTAATTGATTAAATTATCTGCTTGTACTTTCCGTTGTCTCCTCGCATTGGCTTATCCTCTACAGTCTACACCGCTGATTCGTGCCTTGTTTATTTTTTTCTTGTGGGGTATTATTTGATTTGTTTATTGAATTTGTTATTTATTTCTTTTTTTTTCAATTTGGTTAACGTTTGGTTGGATGAAATGAGACATGCCAACTAATGTCATAGTTTAACAACAATTGCTGTGGCTGTTTATGTTATATTGTTAATTATTCTGGGCTAACGATAATTGGTTCTTATCTGTTAGCTTTATATTTTTAATTGTTGGGCCATTTGACGGATCAATTTAGGTGGAAATTTGTTAAAGGAGAATCGGTGGTACATAAAAGCATTAACTGGACAAAATCTGCCCAAAAAAATACAGCCTAATAGGCAACAGATTTTTAATCTCATGTGCCACATTTTAAGGCGAGGCCCACCCACTTGTGGCACATGTTGTATGGTACTATAAAGATTGAAACTTTTCTTTTTGGATAATGATAATGAGGCATACTTTAGTTTTTCAATGGCGTTGAATTTGTCGTTTGTTTAATGAACTTTTATTTTGTCTTTGGGTATACAATTCTTGCATGCATTGCCAATATTTGCATGGTCCAAACTCGAAAGATACCTCATTTTCTTCCTCACTCGACAAATTCTACAACTATTGATAACACATGATGAAATTTGATTGCTAATGGATATCCAATGCATGTCGGAAGCTCTTGTTTGCCTTCGTACAATGTGTGCTTCCCAACTTCGAATTCTATTAGGATTAATAATTGATTTATAATATTCTATAATATCTTTAGAGAGTCATCAAATAATTGGTTGCTACAACGCAATGACATGATAATGTTCTTTACTTGTTAGAGTGGACTGATACCGACGTATTATAATTTATATAGTTAATATAATAAGGTATCAAAAATATGTTTGTTTCATTTGAGAGGAGTTCTTTTTTCTTATTTACGTTAAACGATGTGTTATTCACTTTCATTTGTATAAAATAAATATAACTCGTGCATCGTATTGGTTACGTACTAGTACGAAGGAAACAAAACTCAACAGATTGAAATTGTTGTATATTCTATAATTACAAGATCATAAATATTGCCACCTCTCCAAACTTGCATGTATATGGCCCCTCACTAACCTCACAGAATCAAAATTTTGCAGGACTAAAATTGTTGGCACTGCAAAAATAAGTTTGTGGTTAGCAACATAATTTATTCGAAAGTTAGTTGCACAATATTTTTTGTAGCTAATTGATAAAATTATTAAAGTACCTAATTGATGTAGAGCGTGAATAAGAAACGGGAAGAACACAAGAGTTCACGAGCAAAAGTTTTATGCGTGAATAAGAAACGGGAAGAACACAAGAGTTCACGAACAAAAGTTTTATTTCATCGTTCAATAATCTCCTCTCTTCTGCGCAGGAAGAGAGTACATAAAAACAAGAGTCCAGCAATACCCAACTACCAATAATATAAACCTAATAATTATGAAAAATACCCAAAATACTAATAAGGCTTATTAAATAAAAGACTACTAATAAAAGAACATAAATAAGCTAGACACGAAGACGATCAAATTTATTTAAAAATGCTATCGCGGTCTCGTCTCCATCACTACTCGTCCTCTATTTCACCATTTAAGCTTAATGTTTGAAGTTTAAACATCAAACACCTTGCATTGTACTTTCTAATGAATTTCCCCAAAATAGCTGATGACAAGTTTCTTCAACTCAATATCACAAATATTAGAAAAGGCCAAGCACTCGATTCCAGAACCGACATGTGCACCAATGTGAGTGAAGCATGGCCATCCCACATCGGTATACAATTAATCATTTGTAATTTTTTCTTTTATATATATATATATATTTCTTTAAAGAATATTGCAGTGGCAATGGGTGAGTTGAGTGCAATCTCCATCATCATGGTGATCAAATATGGGAGAATAGGACCGCAATGTACAATGAGTGCCAATGTGTGTGTCCATATATAAGCCCACATGCACCATGTGATGAGATTTTCACACCATAAATAAATATAAATATAAAAAAAAATGTGGTTAATATAATTATCATTCATGTCGACGATGAATGATGGCTACTACTTACACACACCCCTTGCAGAACATGGCTCACAAATCTCATCATCATCATGTTATATGGTACAAAAGTGAAAATGGTGGACCTGTCTTTTTGAGACACTTCACGTGTTGGGAAAAAGAAAAGGAAAAAGGATTATAAAGAAAAAGGAAAACTAAGGTTTGTCAACAATGACTCACTAATTTCACTTTGGGATGAGATTGTTACACTTATAGTGGATTAGTTATATCAACAGCCGTTTTTTTTTTTTTTTATTATTATTTTCATTTAGCAGTCAGGAATTGGGTTTGTAAGAATGTGCTTTTTTATCAATTATTTTCACACATACTTAATTCATGCTCAAAATCTAACTTGAATTTAAATAAGCCCTATTATCCTCAATATTATTAATATAATTAAATAATATCAACCAAACATTCTTATATAATTTTAATTCATTATTCATCCACTCACATAATATTTTTAACTAACCATCATTTCACATCATCTCTCGCATACTTTTACATCAAATTAATTTTAATTATTTTATTTTAAATATTATTTTAATATAAACTCAAAATTTTACTAACAATTAACCATACTAACTTTTTCAAAGTTAATCACGGTTAACCAATAAAATTCGTTTTGAACAGATATATTTGTATACAAACACGCCCTATGTTGCTTGTATATAATCAATTGATCCATGCACTTATGGGATGCTTGGTTAAGAGTTAAAACTGATCATAATCAGTTTTGATTTGATCAAATTTTTCTTTATCTCACTTTAACTAGAAATATAACTCAATCATATTATCTTCAATATTACCAATATAATTAAACAATATCAATAATATCTCTTCTACATCGCACCAACTTTAATTCCCTATTCATCAACTCACATATTTTCTCACTACCTATCACTTCCATCATCTCTCTCATATTTTCAAAATCGCACCAACTTTATTTTTTACATTTTAAATATATTTAATTTCACTATCATTCATTCCACTCAATCAACTTTATTCAAAATAACTTACTTTAACCATCAAATTTGTATCTTAAGAAGAGAACATTGCAGGTAGGCGTTGGTTGACTATCAGTGCTCATTTATCTGAAGAAGGGGACATTGCAGTGGACTGTGTGGTGACCGAAACTAAAGACAACAAGCTTCATTGGGAGGGACACATAACAGGTACATTTGTAAAAGTGCCTAAATGTTATGTGCTATGCTTGAAATGGGTGTGAAACCAAAATAAATAAGTAAATAAATAAATAAATCTATTATTGTTTATATACATATCATGAATATAACTTACAATTTATTTATAAATCATCACTACAAAAAAACTGTATTATTCCAACGGAAATTTTCCGTTGGAATAGATATTCCAACGGAAATTCCGACGTATAAAGATCCGTTGGAAAAACGGCCGTCGGAATAGCTAAAATCCTACAGAAATTCCTGTGAAAATTAATTCCTACGGCCGTTCCAACGGAAAATATCCGTTGGAGTTCCTCAACATTTGAAATGTAGTCCAACAGTTATTCCATCGCTTATTCCTATGGTTATTAAGCCGTTGGAATTGGTTCCAACGGCTATTCCAACAGAACATAGCTGTTGGAATATTCCAATGCTTCTTCCTACGCATGTGAAATAAATGTGGCAGAATTCCAACGGCATTTTTCCGTTGGAATTCCGTAGGAATTTGCCCTTAATAAAATCATACATCTAGTGCAAAATCATATATCCTGAATAATAAAAAATATAAAAAACTGATTAACCAAGAAAAAAAAGCATATATTAACCAAGAAAAAAGAAAGAGATAGTCATATACAAAAGCAAATCACAAATCATGGATAAATCATCTCCAAATCATATCATATTAACTTCAAATTCAGCAACCTGATATTCTAATCATTCTAATGTCAAAAGCATAACCATCATTCTAATGTCAAAAGCATTACTGACATGATAACCATCATTCTCCAAAACATGTATAAAATTTGCGACAAATGTTACGACATAAATGAAAAGCTCCTAAATGCCGTCGTAATCATCTCCAAATTCTTCTGTACAATCATTGTCATGATTAGTGGGAGGCACTGCTGAAGAAGACACCTCTTGATTAGTGTTGTGAAGTTTCTCGAGTAGGCTGCGAAGTGAGGACAATTCACTCTCTAATTGCACGTTTTGTTTCTCCAATGCACTCATACGATCGTTAAGCTTTTGGACGTCAATCACACAAGAACCTGAACATGTAGAGTTGTAAAATGGCACCTCGGACCCAAATCCATAAGCTAACCCTTTCTTGTTGCAACCTCCATTTGCTTCATAAAAGCATGTTGAGTCATCAATAGTAATGCCTTGTGAAACTTTCAATGCCTTTAGCTTTTCATAAGCATCCTGCATATGAACAATATAAGTCACACAGGACTATTACCAAAGCCATATTTCAAGAAATTAAAAAGCTACAAATTCTACAAACTTTGCAGGCTTACATATGTTTTCTGCGCTTTAGCAGTAATCCATTTTTTCGTTTTCTCGTCATAATTGACCTTGAGAAAAACTTCAGGAATGCTCACACTTCGTCCCAATTCTTTTCCCTAAAAAAAAAAAGAAGAAATGATGATTTTAAGAACTAGGGAGTGAAAGAAAATAAAAAATGAGACTAAAAACAAAGTAAATGATAAACTTACATAACGTCGTCTTCGCTCAGATGTAGAAATGGCACCCCCTCGATTCAAATAACCATCTTTATTAACAGCTATATTTTTCTTGTTCTGTTCGGACATGTGCAGGAAACTCGGATCTGATGCCCAGGTCTCCTTAAGTGCCTTTAGCACATTTCCAGGTAACCATGCTCCAGCCGATTTACCTCTACGAATGTCACTCAAGCTTTGGCGCACATAGGTTGCACATTTGTTTTTCCATATCTTCTTAATAGCTTTGTCGTGCTTAGGATCCCATCTAAAAAGTCCCTGCACAGAGTTTTAATTTTAAGAGAACGTATAGAGAAATTATCAAAGTGTCCAGAGAAAAGTAATAAATAAACATAAAGCAAGATACTAAAGAAACCTTTTTGCATTAATGGGAATTGTAAAAAACAAGGTTGATAAATCAATAAATTTACCTTAAACTCCCCAAACCACAAAATTTTCACATTTTTTGGGATTTGATTCCATCCAGTCCATGGTTTCTCATATTTGGATTTGATGATGGCTGAAATTGTTTTTGAAGTGTCATATGGAGTAAACCTATATGCAAAACAGTTGTGCAAGTTAAGAATTGTTTTATGAACAATGTAGTAAAGGCAAAAATGAATTAAATGATGTATGTAGTTTAAAAATTACTCTTTTCCGTTCGGGCATATTAATACCCTGTTATCATTCCCCGATGAAGACGTCTCAGCAGAAGCAGATGGAAGTGAAAGTGCTGGTTCTGCCACAGACAAACAGCTAAGTGACTCAGTTAAAGAAGTAATTCCTCAAACATTTCTTGACATCAATTGAGCACTACATGGTTCTGCCACAGACCAACACATTTTTCACAATGTATATTAAGATTATGTTTCCATATAGAGATAAGATACTTCATTAATGAGTTCTGGTTATACAGCTTTGTCAGTAATGAGTTCTGGTTGTGTACTACATTAGCTAATTAGGAGTGGTATCTAAAAAGCACTCACTATACACTTGAAAATGAAGAAGAGCGCACACAGGAGGAAAAACAAGGTCAAAAAGAAAAGTGAATTACATCAGAGGAATGACGATATGAGCACTCCCAATTGCACGCGTTTAATACCTACCAGATAACCAGAAACAATCGACCATATCCCAAGATATATGGTCGATTACTAAATTTCAAATAGGACTTCACATCTTCAGGGAAACTGTACTAAAATTATTTTCCTTATCCAATCAAACTAAACAACTATTATCAATAAATTTCTAAATTTAGAAGAATTATCGTCATAATGTTCTGTGGCTTTAAAAGTAAAAATATTTAACACTTATCACTTCATTCAAAAAAAAAAAAAAAAAAAAGAACCAAAACAATCAGATATATGTACCAATATCCCTATATTTCTTTTTCTGCTTGTATCATATAAAGAAAAATCCATGCATGATCATGTTCTCTGCGCTCAGGCCCACAATCTCTGAAATTTGAGAAAAAGGATTCATATGACAAGGACTTGGTGTGACCAACCATATAATCAATATCATGTGGTTTTCAAAATATTTTTATCTTCCTATACTATACAGAAGGTTTTAGTAAGTACCTTGCTGAATATGAGAAATATGTGCTGGTGTTGAATTAGTAACGAGTGCACTACTTGAATTCGCATCGGCTCCAAGTGCATGTTCTAGTACTTGTTTCGAATTAATTACAGGAGCACGAGATAGACGAGAAATAGGTGCTGGTTCTGAACAAACAACGTTCGGAGCTGAGCCCTCTTTAATTGTATCTCTACCATTTCCATTGCTTCTTACTTGTCTTCTAAAGCCACCACGACCAATGCTATTCAACATCTGTACATTTAAAATGATAAATTAGATAACTTTAATCATATGTGTCTTTAAAGCATGTTGATACTCAATTTAAAAAGAAATACAAATAAGACTTATATTAACTACAATATGAGAACAAAAACAAGATACCATAAAAGAACTTTAGTATAAATTGCATTAAACATAATAACTTAGATAAATGACTTCCTCATACTCTTCTCCTACTTAAAAATCCTCTTCCATTTCATCATCAGATATATCTTCTTCTTCTTCTTCCTCTTCTTCGTCTTCTTCTTCTTCAAACTCTTCTTCTACTTCATCATCAAAGATAACATTTACGACATTAGCATTATGATCAAGTTCAACTTCATCACCTAGATCACTGAAGTCCCTTAATGAAACTTGAATATCATCATCACAAGAAACTTCTCTAGGGTCAGAACCGTTATCCTCTTGGAATGGAGCATCAAATGACTGGATTATTCTTGCTCTTGTCTTAATAACTGCAAGCCAATCTCTCGTACCACAATTTGGGTTAGGATATTGTGTAAAATATACCTGCTCGGCTTGTTGCGCAAATATAAAGGTATCTTTCCCCTTATATTTCCTATTTGATTTTACTTCAACAAGCCCATGTGGGGAAATCCTGGTGCCCAGTGGTGATGGATCAAACCACTTACAATCAAAAAGTGCTAGCTTTTTTTTCGGCATTCCAGGATATACTATCTCAAGAATTTCTTCCACGATTCCATGATATAAACCTTCTTCTCCAGAAAGAACGACTCCTGAATTATTTGTTTTTCGATCTTCAGCCCGCAAGGAAGTGTGAAAACAATATCCATTCACATAGTAAGCTGAGAAAGTTTCCACTCGGTGTAAAGGACCCCAAGCTAGGTTGTATAAAAGTGGATCCTGGATATTATTAACAGGATTATGTACCTAAGAAAAATAAAAAATAAATAAAATGTTAACATTAACAACAAAAAGAGTACTTTACATATTTGAATATTATTAATAGGATCTAAATAAAAAACACACATATTCGCGGAACCAATTTACAAAGTTCGATTCCACTTGTTTAGTAACCTCCATGCTACTGAAGTTGACATCCAAAGACGACACATAATCACTGAAATGGTTAGAAAAGAAATCAAACTTGATCAGAAGAAAATCTCAAGGAATAAACATTAAATAATATAGACATGAATGCTACTTACTCATAAAATGGCCGTACTTCAGGACAATTTAAGAGAACGTATAGAGAAATTAGATCTAGTTCATCCTCATTAAGATAGCGAGTCTTAGAGACCCCTTCAGATCGCCCAGGATAGTTAAAAATAGAGAGTCGGGGATTCTCAAATGACTCTCCACCATCATCATTACGCGGTACTCTTCTAATCCTTGTCTGGACGTGAGACTCAAAATAATATGAACAAAAAGTTGAGGTCTCCTCAAGGACGTAAGCTTCACAAATAGAACCCTCCACTCGAGCTTTATTTTTACTTTCTTTTTCAAATGGTGCAGAAACCTGAAAAATAAAAACTTATATTAAACATGGTCTTATAGAGGATAATAAAAGAGTTAATTATAATATAAACAGTTACCTCTCAAATGGATACATCCATCGAAATTGTACAGGACCACCAGTTATGGCTTCATACACCAAGTGTATAGGTAAATGTTCCATTACGTCGAAAAAAGCTGGAGGAAATATCTTCTCCAACTTACATAAAATGACAGCAATATTTTTTTCCATCAAATCAAGTTTACTTTGTTCCAAAACGGGACAACACAAATCTCGAAAGAAGCAACTCAACTCAATGAGAGTCTCCAAAATAGGACTAGGCAGACAACTGAATGCAATAGGGATCAACCTTTCCATGAAAACATGATTGTCATGACTCTTCATATGTTGCAATGTACAAGATTTCCAATCAACACACAAGCCCAAGTTAGAACCATATCCATCTGGAAGTTTAAGACCTTGTACCCATTCACATACTTCTCTCTTTTGATTCATAGTGAGTGTATATCGTGCTTTCGGCTTAACACATTTTCCGTTGCCATGGTTTTCCAATTCTAGTGTTGGACGATCACAATATAAAGCAATATCCATCCTTGCATTAATGTTATCTTTGGTCTTACCTTTGACGTCCATGATTGTATTGAACACATTTTGAAAAATATTACTTTCAGTGTGCATCACATCTATATTGTGTGGATTTAATAAATCACACCAATATGGTAAGTCCCAAAAGATGCTGCGCTTTGTCCAATGGTGTTTTTCACCATACCCAGGAGATGGAAGATCACCTTCCAAATGAGTTATCCTAGGAAGATTTTTAATCTTTTCAAACAATTCAACTCCCGAGTATCTTGGAGGTGGAACACCCTTTTCCACTTTGCCTTTCAAAAAGTCCTTTATATTCTTACGAAATGGATGATTTGTTGATAAGAACTGTCTATGACAATCAAAGTGGCATATTTTCCTTCCATTCTTAAGATAAAATGCTTTAGAGTTCTCCATGCATATAGGACAACTTAATCTACCTGCCGTTGACCAGCCCGACAACATGCCATAGGCAGGGAAGTCATTAATAGTCCATAGCAATGCAGCTCTTAAACAAAAGTTCTGTTTTCTTGAAATATCATATGTTTGAACTCCTCCATCCCACAATAATTTCAAATCATCAATTAACGGCTGCAAATACACATCAATTTTACCTTTTGGATTATCAGGACCAGGAATGATTATTGTTAAGAACATGTATTCTCTCTTCATACACATACCAGGAGGAAGATTGTAAGGTGTCAAGATCACAGGCCAACAAGAATACACCTTGGAGTCACGATTGAATGCACTAAATCCATCTGAACACAAACCCAATCTCACATTCCGTGGTTCT
>BKCP01008292.1:2487787-2502474 GCA_008636005.1 Striga asiatica | reverse complement strand
AAAAAAAAAAAAAAAAAAAAGAAGTTAAGAACACTCTAGCCTCTAGGAGCAATCTATTCATATAATATATTAGTCTTTTCATCGGATATCACAGGCACATTCCAAGTAAATTCCAGGTACATTCATTTTTTATCCGAACGACTCTCTCACTAACAGAAAACAAGGAATTAGATGGCAGAATAAAAAACCGAACACGAATTAACCAACAAACATTCATGAGTGAAGGAAAATCAAACCAATACGAACAGATCAACAATGGCGGCCGTCAATGCAATTGAGAAATCGAAGTTACCTTAAGACAATTGATAAAGAACAACAACGGGATTGAAAGCGAACAAATGCTTCTAATCGACGGTGACTTCCAGCTCCTAATTGACGGCGAACTGCTCTTAATTGACGGTGGTCGGCTGCTTCGAAATGATGGAGAACGGCGAGGGATTTTCAGTAGGCAGTAAATTGCTGCTCCTAATTGGCGATGATCTGTTGGTTCTAATTGATGGAGAACGGCGACTGATTTTCAGGCGAGAGATGAGAGATTTTCAACTGGCATCGAATTTGAGATTGGGGAAATTTTTCTCCATTTCAAAGTAGGGCTCAACGTATGTGCGAGTGTTATTTCTTCCAAAGCCTCGTGTGATTTTTAGACTTCCGTATATTTGGAACCTTTGAAATGTTATGTTTTTTCAATTGAATTTTCCAACAGTTTTAATATTTGTTGGAATCATCAATGGAATTTCCAATGGAAATTTTTTCTGTTGGAATTTTCCGTTGGAATTAAGCCTTCTTCTTGTAGTGCATTACTATAAATTCAAATTTCAATAAATTTGTAATCAGTTCCTATAAATTCATAAATGAAAAGTTCTCTCTATAACGTATAAATTAGACACTATCTTAAAGTTCTCATCCGATCTACGCTTCTTAGTTGAATCTCTTTTGAAATTTAAATCATCGAAGATAAACACACACATAGGTGTACATATTGAAATTTAAATAATTTTGTGTTATGAAGATAAATATATCTTGATCAAATTTAAACCAATCACGAATTCAAAGTTACATAGATGGAGATATTTTGGAGATATTTGTGTTATGAAGATAAAATAATACCACGTATTTAAAATAATTTTTGACGATGTTAAATCATGTTTTATAAAAAAAATCATGTGTTTGGAGATACTTAAATTTAAATCATGTTTGATGTTTAAAAATTCCAACAATTTAGAAAATTTTATAAAAAAAAATGTGAAAGTTTTGGTGGATTTTGTGTGATAATCATTATCGATTCATGTTTTTTTGGAATTAATATTATTGAGGATTTTATCTTTAAATTAGTTTACACTGCATGTTTTGAAACAAATGTTAAGGGATTTTATCCATAGTCTTAAATGACATTGAAAAAATTGAAATTCAAATTATTTTCAAAATTTTCATAATTAGTAAGAAATATTTCTTGTACGAGAAATCCATACTATTTATGGTAAATATAAATATTTTTATACATATAGAGGAGATATAGAATTTTACTAAAATATACCATTTAGTAACAATTTCATGGATTGAGAAAAGGTGGAGTTAACTTAGCCATACGCCCACCCCTTTGCTTAATGTATTGACTATTTTGCATGTTTCCTACACTTTTTGAAAAATTTTGCAAAAATATAACAATTCAAATTAAGCCATATATACCATTCCTAATCTAGTTATAAACCAAAAAATAATGTAAGTTACAAGTTAATGATAAACGTAAAAAAAAAAATAACTACAAACTTCATAAATATAAAAGTAAAATAAGATTTAAAGGTAAATGGTATAATTTTCTCTAATATATTTAGAAAATATGTTGGTCAAGGAAATGAGTTGTGTTCGGAATGTTTGTTGGATCAATATAATATAGTATGCGCGTTTAAATTTAAGGCCCAATTAAGGAAACGGAATAATAAGTATTGGGTTTGGATCAGTGACGGCCGGATATCAAAGTGGAAAACTGTATGGGCTTTGATCGATTTGTTGCGCCGAGGAATCGTTGGAAGTTGCAGAATCTACTTTGACTATTATTTTTTGATTGCTCATCTATTTTTTTTATTGTTATTTTACATATATTGTTATTTTACATTTATAAAGTTTTATAGTGTAATTATAAATATAATATTTTTCACTGTTTACGAACTATTAATTTCTGGTTTTTTTTTATTGATTTTTAAATTAAATGTTTTTTGTGTTTGAACAACTAAAATTTTTAGTTTGAACAGCTATGAATGCTGACTAAATTACTTGTTGATTGCAACTTTGAACAGTTCACGAGTTGGTTTGGGCGAGGATTTAGAACAACTATTATGCTGGCTAAATTACTCGATGATTCCAACTTTGAACACCTCGCAAGCTGGGTTAGCGAGGATCTAATTTAAAATTTTAGTTCGAACAGTTGTGTATGGTGGCTAAATTACTCGTTGGTTTCAACTTTGAACAGCTCGCAAGCTGGGTTGGGCGAGGATCAAATTTAAAATTTTAGTTTGAACAACCATGTATGTTGGCTAAATTACTCGTTGCTTCAAACTTTAAATAGCAATGTTATCAATACCGGACCGGTCATCGAACCGGTTAAGCTACTAGTTCAATGGTTCACTGGTCGGACCAGTGGTCGAACCGGTCGAACCGGTTTAACTAATATACAATTTATTTATTTATTTTATATGTATAATATATAATTATATATATATATATATTTTATCATTAATTTTATAGCATATAATGATATTTTTCTAAATAATAAATCAATATTTTAAGTATAGTTTACCATAAGCAATACTAAATTAAGTTAACTAAAACAGTAAATTAATAATTCAATATCTAAAGCAAGGTAATCCAAATTACAAATATAAACTACAAAGTCATCAAACATCAAAATATATCCAATCCAACATTACAATTCATCAAACATCAAAATACTCTCTCACTCTTTTCCTTTTGTTTGATTTTTTTTTTTTATTTCATTAAGATTTTTTTTTTTTTCAAATTTCAGAACCGGTTGTTCACCGGTTTTACCGGTGTTGAACCGGTTCGAACGGTTCGAAACCGGTTCTTGTTCCCAGCGGTTTAAACACTCAAACCGGACCGGTACTAGGTCCGGTTCCCGGTCGAACCGGTCGAACCGGCCGGTCCGGTCCGGTCCGGTTTTGATAACATTGTTAAATAGCTCGCAAGGTGGGTTGGACGAGGACCTAATTTAAAATTTTTAGTTTGAACAACTATGTATGCTGGCTAAATTACTCGCTGATTCCAACTTTGAACAGCTCGCAAGTTGGGTTAGGCAAGGACCTAATTTAAAATTTTAGTTTGAACAACTATGTATGCTAGCTAAATTACTCGTTGATTCCAACTTTGAAGTTTGAACAACTCGCAAGCTGAATTGGGCGAAGACCTAATTTAACAATTTAGTTTGAACAACTATACGTGCTGGCTAAATTATTCGATGATTCCAACTTTGAAAAACTCGCAAGCTAGGTTGGGCGATGACCTAATTTACAAATTTTAGTTTGAACAACTACGTATGCTGGCTAAATTACTTGCTTATTCTAACTTTAAACAACTCGCAAACTGGTTTGGGCGAGGACTTAATTTAAAATTTTGAATGACTCCCGCAGATGGCGCCAAATGGTAGTGCAAACGACCTCGACCGGGTTCATCGACCTTGGATCCGCTCTCGACTAGCAGAAAAACATGCAAAACAGCGTCGAAAATTGTCCCAGCGTAGAAGCTCTGACGCTCAAATTAGTGAGCAGTGATGAAGAAGACGATGAACAATATGAACTATATATAGTTGTATATATATTAGAGTGTACAGAGTGTATATGATCATACAATAATGCTAAGGAGCCAACTGTTGGCTCCTTAGCATTATTGTATGATCATATACCTCTTTCCTTTATATAGAAATGTTACTTTGCTGTCCAAGACTGCTCGACTGGACTGCCCGAGTGCCTGAACTACCCGTTCGTACTGACGGGTGCCCCAACTGCCAATTCTATTATGTAGTGTGTGTGTGTGTGTGCAAATTTGACTACCTTATTAGGTAGTCTATTTGTGCTACCAGCTCATATTTCCTTGAACTAAGTTGCTCCAACTTTCAGTGGATATGTCTATCTCTTAGGTCGTACATTGACCTGCATATCTACAAGTCTAGTTTTCATCATGCTAACTGAGAGCCCTAACTTGATTTGTTTGAAGTGCTCTTACCTGCGATGTTACCATCAACCTAGTGATTCCTCGACCTCCGATGTCCTTGATGTCTGACCGACCTACCGGTTGACCTAATCTGATCTTACCGCTCTTTAGGTCATACACGACATAGTATTGTATCATATATCAATATACAAGCTCAAAATTTCACTCAATAATCAACTCAATCAATTTTATTTAAAATTAATCCATTTTAACAAATAAATTTAATAAAAACGATTTTAATTATAGCACATAAATTCAATCAAAATCGATTTTTCATTGATACGCAATCGCAACTCCAATGGGTTTTCGTAAAAACGAACCCGTACAGGTCGCAACCACCGAGTTTAGTTATGATACAGATCCTAATCTGAGCAACCACGACTCACGCCCACACGCAGGAAGTAATATCCACACAGATAGAAGAAACCCACAGACAAAAGGGAAAACAAAAAAGAAATATCTCGTGCATTTTTCTCTACATTCTCAACAAAGCTCCCGATTTTATCCCGTCGATTTGCTCGAAACACAATTGAAACTGGCTGGAGAGATTTTGACCAACCAGCTGCATGGTTAGGAATCAGGAAGAAGAAGAAGAAGAAGAACAACAAGAAGAAATCGAGCTGAGTTTGAATTTCCGGAGAATTTTTGGTGAAGGAGGAGACCAGCGGCCATGGGTGTGCTTGTCATCGCTCATGGTCAGCCTTCCATCGATTCGTTCGAGCCTCGCCGATTTCGATGTCATGCTGAGTCGTCGTCGTCGTCGTCTTGTCTTAGACAGAGACTACACTCTCGACTATGGCTGAATCCTCATTCTGCTCCGTCCAGGTAACACTGCTTCTCCTCTTCTCTTGCCGCCCAACAGGTTAGCTGGTGTTGTCGGCTATGAAAGAGGCCCTTTTTTGTTTGATGAAGTTAGTTGATATAATGATGCACCTTTTAGTTTGTGGGCAAAGTGCATATTCAGTCTCGACTGTTACTGCTTGTAGACAGTTCAACACGTGGATTTGCAGTTGGCCTCATATTGGGACAAATTAAGGGGGTGCTGGGTTGAGAGATACCGTATTACTGTTTTCATCTCTCCATGAGATGGACCGAGCGATATGAAGTTTCCTGAAGTTTTAATCAGCCACCATATTTGTAAAATATGATTCTCAAATTTAGAGGAATTGTACTTCTTGTCATGCAAGTTTGAGCAGAAGAATATAATTACTTGACTACAGTTGCGTTGATAGCAATCACCTACTTAGTTCCTTGAACAATCAAGATTTGCAAATTAGTAATCATGTAAGATGCCTGTCATGAAATTCTAGAAATGCAAGTGGTAACTTAATGTCATCAAGTTGCAACCTTGTAATGAAAAATATTGTTAGAGTTATCTTTGTCTAGCCTCCTTTAGTAGTCAATTTAGTGTACCAACTTTGGACAATAGAGATAGTCATGTGTAGTTATTTGTAGTCGATTTTCATCTTTATTGTTCATTATGTTTATTATTTATTGCAGGCTTCAAAATTTTAGTTTGAGATGTTCATTCACTAATACTGATGCCTGCAATTCTGTCGTAAATGAAGAAGTCCATGAGGATATAGCATCTCTTGATTCACATTGTCCAGTTCCTGTTGTTCATCTCATATCTGATTGCCTGGAGAAAGAAGCATTTAATTTACTTCAAGGCAATTTTGGAGACAATATTTTGACAGTACTACCTGTGAGTTTGTTTCTTCATGTATCTCTTACCATTTGAGCACCCTTTTTATCTTTGAAATTTATGGTGACCTTAGGATCTTGATACTGGTTTCTTCCTTGGGTATAAATAGGTCTTTTCAGAGGTGGATCAGAGTGCCATTGCTTCATCCCCTGCTCATCCAGCTGCACTTTATGGTCAGTTTACTCCTACAGAAAATTAAGACAATAACTCTCAAATAAGACCATTCAATTCTCATGAAACTGGATTTACTTTTGTCTTTCTCCAAGTAATATATATATTCTCTAAAATATTTTGTAATTCCTGTATGAATTTATTTTTTATAGTTGAACTTGAGGTTTAATGTTTTCTGGATAACTCTTCCAATTGTTGGACCTTCAGACTGGATTACATTACTTATTTCGTGTTAATTTGATCTGTGGAGACAGTAAGACAATGTAGAACATGTCAAGTAGCTAAGGGCAGTCGGTTGATCAAGTAATCTCATTTTTTTTTTCAAATTAAGATGCCTCCATATTTCTGTCATTGTGGATTGTTTTTATCACCGCAGAAACAGGCCTGTGATGGATACCATTAGAATCTTATTTAGGCTTTCTATGGTAAACACAATGTGTTATCGATCATAATACATTTATCACCAAAATCTTTGAAATTTGAGTTATCTTCTAACTGGCTTCATTCTTGAAGTAGTTTCATCATGTATAATGTATTATTCATTTATTTTTGTTAGCTTAGCCTCTAATGAAAGTTACATGAACAAATAGCGTTGTATGCTAGCTGTTTGGCTGGGAATCTGGTTGAACAGCTTTGGAGTTTCGCCTGGCCTGCTGCCATTGCATTGATCCACCCAAGTCTTCTTCCTGTGGCCGTCATGGGATTTTTTGTGAAGGTATCTGCCGGTATAAACTGAGTACAAGGCGTTCAGAATATGAAGCAAGTATCCTTAATTATTGAACCATCTCCATCTTAACAGCTTGCTGTAATTGTTGGAGGCCCTTTGTTAGGAGATCTTATGGACCATTTTCCGAGAGTACCAGCATTTAATTGTTTGACTGTTATTCAGGTATTTTCCTTTCACATGCAATAGCACTCGGTGCAAAGTTCTTGTTCGGATGTTATATTCTCATGCTTCGTTTGTTCCAGGTAGCTGCTCAGTTGTTATCTGTTGGGATGATTATTCATGCCCATAATGTTCAGCCTGGATCCCTGTCTTCTGTTCTTGCCCAACCTTGGTTTGTTGTACTTGTGATAGCTCTGGCTGTTGAAAAGCTTGCTGGCATGGCTCTGGGAGTTGCAATGGAGCGTGATTGGGTTGTTCTGGTACTGCTTTATTCCTTTTCCTCTTTCATTTCCTTGTCTGAATATCATGTGGACACTGCTCATGTTTCATTTCAGTTGGCAGGAATCGATAGACCAATTGCTCTTGCCCAATCTAATGCGGTACTTAGTCAAATTGATCTACTCTGTGAGGTGATGTTGTGTGTGACTTTTCACTTTTATTCTTGATCATACAGCTATATACGTTAAAGCAGATTGTGATACCTATTTTTGTCTTGAGTCATGCTGTCGTTGGTTAATGCAGATTGCAGGAGCATCATTATTTGGAATTTTCTTGTCCAAATATGAACCAGTGACTTGCTTAAAGATGACTTCTAGTTTGATGGTGTTGTCACTGCCTGTTGTGGTAGTATCTAGCCTTGCTGTTTTTGGGGTACTCCATTTTGAAATATGCTAGTCTTTTTATATTCTTGTTGTGTGATCCAGGTAATTCTTACATGGTTAACAAATAAGCTTTCTGGTGGAGTACTGGAACGTGCCAAATGTCCACAAACTGGTTGTGGATGTTCATCTGCAGGATCAATTCCAGATACTAGAAATATATGTAAAAAGACTGAACTTATATTCGATGGGTTTTTTTGTGTAACATGTCTAACTGTACACACTTATACCATTTCTGTTTGTGCATAGTTGCCACGAGTATAGAAGCTATTAAGCATGGATGGTTCGAATACATTAAGCAGCCTGTTCTACCAGCAAGCCTTGCTTATGTGCTTCTCTATTTCAATGTGGTTCTTGCACCTGGCGGCTTAATGACTGCGTTTTTGACACATAGTGGTATTTTCTCGACATTTTTACTTGTGTGACTAATTTCAGCAAAAATGTTAGTACATATTAAAGCGACACGCCTTGAAAATGAATATGAAAAATCAAATAAAAATAGGGGCACTGATTTTAGGGTATCTGTTGGCAATGCTGTAACTTAAATTTATAACCTGTAATCAGTACTTATATTGTTAGGAGGAAGAATATTCGGAAATTCAGTAAAATGAGATATGTAAGTGAAGCATCTTTCTTATTTGTTTGTCACAGTAAATTAAATTAAGTCTTTTATTTTTCTCCTCTTCGGTAAGAAATGATCTTAAGTTTCAGTTTTGAGGAAAAACTAGAGGCTGCTGGTTCCCAAAAAATGGATCAGATAGTGCGACTTAAAAGGCTGTTGGGAGTTCTCCTATAATTGATCTAAGGCAGTGAATAGTTCAATGATATTTACTTCAATAAGAAACTTAATGCGGCCATGCGGGCCAAGCTACACAGACATGCTCTGACTTCTCCTGATTTCTCTGTATTGATTTCTTTCCTCATATGTGGATTGCGGTTTTCGAGATAAGTTTTGTTTACCTTTGTAATGGTAAATCCAATTCGTTCTACTAAAGTTTATGAGATTGATTCAGGTTTAAATCCTTCAATTATTGGGGCCTTCAGTGGATTATGTGCTTTTATGGGTGTTGCGGCAACAATTGTTTCCGCAAAAATGGTCGGGCGACTTGGCATTCTTAAGGTTTCTATCTCATTCGATATTAGCTTCCTTTATTAAACGGAATGTTCCATTATAGTTGTTAACCAATTCCCTAATGTTATTGAATACCTTGTGCCAGGCTGGAGCAGTTGGCCTGATCTTTCAGGCTGCGGTTTTAACTATGGCAGTTACTGTGTATTGGATTGGTTCTTTCTCGAAGAAGATTCCACTTGTGCTCTTCTTGTCTTTGATTGTGAGTTTTGAGTATCATTTCCTCATTTTATGATCTCTATACAAGTTTCGTCTCTGGTTAAAGAAAATTATTTAATTCATGAAATTGGAAACTCATTTTAGAATGAACTGGTTCGCAAAACTGTCTTTGATTGTCCCTGTTGCCTCTTCTTTGTCCAACAATTTTCTATCTAAATATATTTCTCGTCCACAGGTCTTGTCTAGATTGGGACACATGTCATATGATGTTATAGGGGCACAGATTCTACAAACAGGGATCCCTGCATCTAAAGCAAACCTTATAGGGACCACAGAGGTTTCAATTGCTAGTTTGGCCGAGTCAGTAATGCTTGGGGTCGCCATAATCGGAAATGATATTTCACATTTTGGCTTTCTGGCCACACTTTCACTTGTGTCGGTAGTTGGAGCAGCTTGCTTGTACTGTTGGTGGCTGAAAAACCCAACTGACACCCAGAGGAATCTTTTTTCTTTTGAGCCTCAACATTAAGGATGTAAGTAAAAGCACTTATGTTGTGTTCTAAGTTAGTTTGAGCGTAATTTCGTTGTGCACTAGAAAAAAATCTTTTGGCTGAGGTTCTTATTGATGGTTGTTGGCGGGAAAGGAACATGAGGATCTGGTGTTTTATGCTCCCGAAATTCAATTAACCCTCTGTAGGGTGTCACTGCATCTGTAGGTTGTCCTCTTATCTTCTTGAGTTAGTTGGATAATGCAGTTGGCTGTTCAATAAAATTGGGAACAAAAGCATGGTTAAGAAAATGATTTTGGTAAAGATAATTCTTCTAGTTCATTTTAGTTGTCTTTGAGTAAGGAGAATATGCATAAATGTAGGTATTATAAGATAAATTCGTGTGGGGGTTATGTAGTAAGTAGTTCATTGTAAACAGAGGCGTTGGATACAACATTCTTGGGTGGGTGGCAGATGTGGCACTCGGATGTGCTTTCCTGAAAGGAAATTGGTCGTAATAACAAACCTAGCATGCCCGTTGGCATTTTAATTTCTGTAGGAAATTTCTATATTTATTTTTATTTAGTGAAGTACTTTTTCATTGATTAAATTTTATATTCTTCTGGGTGAAGCCATTACTTTCTTTGTGTAGATTAACACATTTCCCTATTCCTGAATATTATTTGATAATTACTTGTTATGCTCTTGTCTCCAGGCCTCCAGCTGCAAAAGGCAAAAGAAACAAACTAGTTGAAATGGGGCTTTGTAGTTTTTGGACTGTGGTCTTGGCTTTGCCTAGAGGTCCAGGTATACAAAATCCAGCCACTTCTGTTCAGCAATAATATGGCATCAGATAATAGCCGAAACTCATGGTGTGGCTACATATTTCCTTAGGAGCATGCGCCTAAACAATTATAAATTTGCGTATGGCCCTCGTAAGGAACTGGATGAGAATAGTTTTTCCTCAGGCAGGCAGGCTGTATATAAATTCACACACTTAGATAACAACTGATCGTGAGAAATTTTCAGGTTATACCCAGATGACATTCATGTAGTTCAGTTTGTCCTAAAATATTCTTTTGTATTTGGCAGTCACGGTTATGGGCTACCAACTGCTAGAATGCATTTCCATTAAATTTGCTTCTCATACCTCACCTAAGAAGTTATGGTGCATTTATATTTTTGTGTAACTAAAGAATTATTCGTTTAGTGGTAGATGGGCCATGAAGTTCATTTGCATCTCTATTATACATCTGATATTTATTTGTTTATTAGGCTACATTTAGGATGTTTTGGGCTGAAATTTAATTTTAATATCTGTTAGAACTCTTCTTTACACATGAAAGGGACCCGTCCACGGGACAGAATAATAAAATATCCTCCCCTCCTCATTGTGCAATCCCTTTATTATTATTTCTCTTATTTCGACCTGTATCAGAAATGAAAACTGGCGAATAAATGCTATCTATATTAGAAATGCTCGTGCCAATAATCATGTGGAGAAAAATAATACATTGTGAATAAGCAAGATAAAAAGATGGCTCAATTTTTTTTTTTTTTTTTTTTTTTTTTTTTTTTTTGAATTTAAATATTTTTATGGTGCAGTATTAAAGATTTTACTTGGGGACCATTTTGTTTGCTGTCACAAAACAGGACATGTAATCATCCTTTTCTTTCCCCTTGATATAACTGCTGCTTTGATAATATTTAGCTGTAAGATTTGAAAGGTGCATATGCTTCATTAAAGTTTCATCTGCACAATTTGCATGGGGGACCTCTTATGCATGATTCACTATAATATTTATTAGGGTTAGGCACGGACCGTGAACCGGTACCGAACCGGCCCGGACCGGCCCGTAACCGGCCATATTCGGGCCGGTCCGTTGGACCGAACCGTAAGGGTCGCGGTTTAAATTTTTTTTTTTTTTTTTAATTTTTGGCCCACCGGGTCGATGAACCGGCGGGTTCGGGCTCAGAACCGGTCCCGGACCGCCCCTTTGTCCGGTTCGGTTCCGGGCCTCGGCCAGGCAGACCGTCGACCTGGCGGGCCGGGCCGGGCCGGGCCCGGACCCGTTGAATGGCCACCTCTACAAGCAAATAAATTTGTTGTCAAAACTGAAACTTTTTGCTGCAATGATTAATGGTGATATTTGTGTTCTATATTCATGTTATCAACTGCTTACAACAATTTCAATTCTTGTTGATTTTACTGTCTTAGACCTTGAGACAAATGTAGCGCAATTTCTTGCACTACATCAATTAACTGTTATGTAACCCACATGTACATATCCTGTGTGCATTACCTGCTATAAATGAATTTCGTTTTATCTAACGACTGGAGGTGTTGGAAGGAAGCACGTAGATATTTGTTTGAATCTGGAAAAGCAGTTGATAAGTCCCTCATGAATATGATGATTACTGTTTATGATATTCTGTATATGTAAGTAGAAATCTTTTAGCTTTAGAACTCGAAATGGTTACATAATTATACGGTTAATGACGTTATCACTTGTTCCGAAAATGGTTACATAACGGACTGACGATTAAGGAAGTTATCACTTGATTTAAGGAATTTTGGTCATGACTAAAATGATTCATCACGAAGTTTATTTTAGTTATATCAGTTACACGTTTCACAATATTTGTAAGTTCGGATTTGACCATATGAAACAAGAAATGAAGCCCATGTAACAATTACTTATATAATGGCTTGATATTAATGAGAAAAATATAAGTCTCTTTTTATTTGCATAATTACAATTTTTTTTAATTGCAAATATACTAACTTTTAAGTTAAGGTTTGTTATGTTATTGATTTATAAACCATATATATATATATTGGTTTATAACTCATTTTATGAATGATTCATTTTTGGCAACCGTATGTTCCCGTTACGCTGTTGCAATGTTTCCAAGGATTCATAAAACCAAACACGAGTTTAAGTTTATTATTATATCACCAGATTAGATTGAAGCACCAAAACGGAGAGAGTGAGAGTCCCAGTAAGCAATGTGTGTGATAAGAAGAAAGTGTATTACCATTACCAACAACAAACAACATTATTATTTTATGGCCATTTGCCTCAAACCATCACTCTTTCTTTCTGCCTTAACCGATGATTGATGGGATTGATGTCTTTCAGATTTCCTTTCCCCTAACCCCTTTTTACTCCATGGGGTGTAACCAATTTTTATTTTTTATTTTAAGATTACTCTTGGACGTGAAAAAATGTTTTACCGAACTATTTTATTAATTAAAAAGTTGGGTAAATCACTAATTAATTTTTGGTGTTTTAATAGCAAAAATTATCATCTACCAAGTAGAACATCAAACAAATTGAAAAAATTATCTCTCCTGAGCTTTGGGAGTGATTGTTTATGGATTCAACTAGTTTTTATTTAGTTTGTTTTTTAACTATAGTTAATTTTAAAAAAAATGGTATGATTAGTTGTTAGTTGATATATTAAAATAATATTTACATAAAATAATTAAAGTTGATTTGATGTAACGTAGAAAAAAAATGATTAATAGATGATAGTTAAAATTATCTGAGTAGATGAATAGTGAATTAAAGTTGATGTGATGTGTAAGAATGATTGGTTGATATTATTTAATTATATTGATAATATGGAAAATAGTGAGATTGGGTTGAAGTTGAGTTAAATTTGAGTTTTGATTGATTTTTTTACTGTAGAAATTATAAACAATCGCCCCTTAGTATTTTGACAAAGTTTTGTGGGTGTTGAGATAAAGTTAAATGTGAAATTAGTTATTTTCACCCCATTTTGAAGTCCTGCTAAGTTTTTCACACCGCCTAATAAAAAGCTAAGTCTTTCATTCCAAAAAATGCGAAAGACATTGTGCGATGAATATGCGATAGTTGCGCGATGACATTGTGCGAAAGTTAGAAGTGCGAAGGCATTTGCATATCCCTTCGCACTTTCTGGGCTGGAAAAAGTTAAAGTGCAAAGAGTGCGATGAATATGCGATAGTTGCGCGATGACATTGTGCGAAAGTTAGAAGTACGAAGGCATTCGCATATCCCTTTGCACTTTCTGGGGTGGAAAAAGTTAAAGTGCGAAGGCATTGCGCGATGAATATGCGACAGTTATGCACTTGATATGCGATAGTTATACAGTCATTCGCATAACCTTTGCATTTTTCGGGGTGAAAAAGTTAGATTATTAGTGTGCGGTGTGAAAAATTTAATGTATCTTTGTATTGGGGTGAAAAAGATTTTTTCCCAAATTAAATTGGTAAGAAGAAATGTTTTGGGAAATTGTACCATTTACATTAAAGAAACAAATTTCTGAGCATTTAATGGAAATGGTGCCCGCTTCAAGTCCCCAAGAACCCATTAAATATTCAAGAAATAAAAATGGATTTGCACTAACACAGAGCCCCACATTTCCTACAAAAACCTTGAGAAGACACATTTTCTTTCTTTCTTTCTCGATCAACATCACCATAAAACCACCTTGAAAATTGGATTGCTTCTGACATCAATCGCAAAGGATGCAAAATACATTAGCTAAGTAAGTTGTATACGTATATCTATACATACTGCACATTTATACATTGCCTCTCTCTCACACATAATCACACACTAGTAAGAAAGAGACCAAACAACTCCACTATCATTTTCAGTTGGATAGCTGATAAAGAAGTGTGAGGAAACAGATAAACAACATTAATAAACATGGGAAACTGCAAAGAGAACCAATTCTTTTATTTTTTATTTTTCTTTCTCCTTATATACATAACAAATCGATCCCAACCCTTGGTTCTTTCTTTATCTTTATTACACCTTGGATATGAATGTTTTGACATCCCTTTCAATGAGGCACTTTATTAATTGACATAAGGAAATGCCTACGCATTTATTTGTCATTAAAGAGCGTAGTCAAAAGTTGAGAAAGGTAGATCGAATTTAGAAAGAGTTAATTAATTTAGATATTTTGCGAAGAATATACTTTTGTTTTTCCTTGTTAATGACATTATTGAATTAATTTTGATCTGTTGGTGCCACAGTGATTAGGACTTGAAAGCCCATCTTTTCATGTCTATTGACATTGATAGTTGATATGCCACTTGTCTTCTTCATAATTTGACCCTCATTTAATTTTTTTAGTTTTCTTTCTTTTTATTTTTTTTATTTATTTTGTTTGCTTATTATAATAACTCTATTTCCTCTCTTTCCATCCTTGTCAAACTAACTTTGCTACATGAACTAAATTACTAAAGTACAGGTTCATTTTGTTTTACACA
>BKCP01008292.1:2473970-2487764 GCA_008636005.1 Striga asiatica | reverse complement strand
GAAAAATGGGGTCTTTGGAAGGATCAGAAGTTGCAAGAAAGAAGGCAAAGTGGGTTTATCCAAAGATGATGGGCTCTAACCCTTCTGAGAGATGGGGGCACTCTGCTTGCTACTTTCATGGCTTAGTTTACATTTTTGGAGTAAGTTATTCTTCCTCCTCCTTTTAATCTTGTTGAAATCTCAATATTTGCTGCCTGGTATTTTCCTTTGTTGCATGTTATATGTAGCTCAGCTCCCATTGTTTCTTTCTTTCCTTTTTAGACATTTTCATCCAATTTCTTGGTTCAATCCGTGCAGTATATGTTAGGCTCTCGTCATTTGTTGTATGTGAAGTTTGTAATTGTCTCTTCATTTCATCAACTTCTGTTCACAGACCTTGATTGATGTCTTTATACACATACCATTTTTTCTTTGGGAGTCTGTTAATTTTAGCAATGAGGGCACCGTCACTTTCTTGAACGGATATTGTGCTGTTCCTTTTTTACCCACTCCATAATAATCCTTTAATTCAAAAAAAAAAAAAAATATAAATATATTGTCTTTTTTCTTTTCGGTACCAAGGGGTGCCGCGGTGGGGTCCACTTCAGCGACGTCCTTATCTGCAACCTCTCCACAATGTCTTGGAGCGTCCTCCGAACATCGGGCTCCGGGCCGGGCCCTCGCGACAGCCACAGCGCGTGCGTAGTGGGCCACCGCATGTTTGTCTTTGGGGGCACCGACGGGTCCAGGAAGGTTGGCGACCTCCGATGTCTGGACCTGAGGAGCGGTGAGTGGGCCCGGCCCGAGTGCCGCGGGAGCCCACCGCCGGCCCGCGAGAGCCACACGGCTACAGTGGTTGGGGAACGCTGGCTGGTCGTGTTTGGGGGCAGTGGGGAAGGGGAGGCCAACTATCTGAACGACTTGCACGTTTTGGATCTGACGAGCATGNTTGGTGTGATTAGGTGGATGGTGGTGGTGGTTCTTGGCCGAGTGCGCGGGCGGGTCATGCTTCCGTGAGTATAGGCACTAAGGCGAGTAGTGTGATAATTTCGCCAAAATCGAAACCTAAAATTTTGTGTTTATAATAATGTGCTTGGTTGAGCAAGTGGCTCTTATAGATTACAGGATGTGAATGTGAATGCTTATTGTTTTGAGAATTCTGTTTTACTCTGTTTTTGGGCTTGATTACTTCTCTGTTTTCTTGTTCTTACTGACATTGTTAGCGGTCAATAATGAATTCGAGATTCATGTGAATGATGTTATGTGCAGGTGTACGTACTGGGTGGAGTTGGCGACAAACAGTACTTTAATGACATCTGGGTTCTCGACATTATCACGTCTTCTTGGGCTCGAATTGACGTGGCTTGTCAAAAATCTCAAGGTCGATTTTCGCATACGGCCACCGTCACAAATATGGGGATTGCCGTGTTTGGAGGGTGAAATAACTTTTGATGATATTCGTGAAAAATCTATTAAGTTTTAATTTTCTTTTAGCCAAATAGTTTTATGTTTGCTTGGTTTCTCATTTTTTAACATTTCAGGTGCGGCGAGGACGAACGTCCCCTGAACGAACTGCTCGTTTTGCAGATCGACTCCACAGCATGCAGACCTCTTGGAAATAGATATAATGATGAAACAGAGAATCTCTCGAATAAAGCAGAAAATACATTGGTAAGAGTAGTGCACTGGCGTATAAGTGACTGGTAACTAATAGTTACATTTTATACAATTGTCTTATGGAAGCTCATATGCAAAATCATTGCAAATTTCTCGTGGCAGATGAAATTTATAGCGGACAATGAAGATGCACATTCACCAGAAGTTGAAGAAATTGAGTTCGTTCCCAGGCAGTCCCCTCATTTTAGTTCCGGTAGACATCGTAAATAAATTGATAAAAATTGCATTTGATAGGATTAGTTGCAAACTTGCAATTAACCCCTTAAAGAATGTATGTAACTTTTCGAGAAAACTAATTGTTCCGTTTCACCTTTGGTGGTTTTGAAGATATGTTGCACCCGAAGAGGAGACGAATGAGAAACTTGAATTTTGCGGAAAGAAAATCCGAATTCGAACGTCATACTCATTCACTTTCACAGCAATCGTCACCATCCAATTCTGATCACGTTCAGAGTCCCATCAAAAGAAGTATCAACAACATAATCTCTTATCCATCCCCTGAATTGCATCCGATGTTCAGGCAAAAGCTTCCCACGCCAGGCTGTCATGAGCTCGATAATGCTTCAAAAAATCAAACATGCCCTAATAAACACACTTTTCCTAGTACATGCCCGAGCATATATTTGTCGCCCGGGCATCAAAATCATATAAAATGCCGAAATTTGGTACGATAGATAAAAATTCTAACTAATTTATCTCTCTTTCTTCATTTTCGACGATATTTCATGTGTTTCATGTAACAACAGATTGGAGCTGAAGTACACGGGCAAGTAGACGGCGCATTTGATTCGGGCTACCTAATGACAGCCACTGTTAATGGAAGGGTTTTTAGAGGAGTGTTGTTTGCTCCTGTAAGTATCTTGCTATTACTTAAAGCAATAAAAATATCAATTTACAATATATACTTTGAACATAAACGTTTCTGTCTCGAGTCTAACATGAATATCAGTTTTTTTTTTTTCTTAAAAATAATATAAAATTTATTATCACGAATTTCTAAATATTTTTAATCTAATTATAGGGACCGGATTTTGTCCCCAGAGGTGACCAATATTCCATCTCCAAGACCAACTGCCCCATAATCAATCGTGTGAATTCTGGTCCAAATATTGAGTCAAGGCATTTCCAGCAGCATGCGAAAAGGTTTGCACCGTGTGAATTACAGAGTGACTCGAGAAGATTGTCTCCGGAAAACCAAGCTCGTCGGTATTCAACAAATGATTCAAGGGCTAATAGTACAGAACTTCAAGGCGTGGAGCTAACTCTGGCGAGTCCAGGAAGCATATAGGCTAAGCTAGCTCATTTTGGTGACTCAGAATCAACCTCATTTCAATCTTACCTTCCCTTTTTTTTTTTTGGTTTGTTTGTTTGTTTTGAAGTGTAGATTTGAAGTTATTTTCCAGTGGTTGTAGTATCTGATTAGGTTAGGTTAGTTTGTGTATGATGAGAAATGTAAGACTTATCTTGGCAAAAGAAGGCTCCAACAATATGGACAAATGGGGCACTGCATGTGTTTTTACTATAATAATATATAATATTTGCAAGAAATGATTTCTTGATTTAATTTAGTCAAATACGCCGAGTTCATAAAGTCGAAGTTAATCAGGGAAATTTCATCATAGGCCTTCGATATAACATTGACAATGCTTTGAGTTTAGTCTTGTTTATGCAGTATGTAGATAAACTTAAGTCTTAGATGATATGGATAGAATTGAGTAAAAGTAATACAATTCACTGTAATACAAAGAGACCGGGCTTCTACTTGAGTCTAAAATAGACTTACGGATAGACCGAGTGTATTATTTTTTTTTATGCCACATCAGCAAGACCCGGTCCAATTGCACTTGCATTGGAGAGTATAATTTTTTAGTCTGAGTTTATTTTCTATGTGGCATATAATTTTTTTTGAATGAACCCAAACATTGGATGCTCTTATATTTTGCTTATTGCGAACCTTACACGTTCTTGCAATTTTAACCAAATTTTGGAAAATTAGCAAATATAACATAACATTGTCTTAAGTTTGCAATCGGAATCCAAAGTCAGCATGTCCGGCGTTTGATCCTACATAGACTACATTTCTTACTTCAAAAAGAATCCCTGCCCAAAATCGTTGCCCTCTCGGTAAATCCCTAAATTACTGTCATCTTTGTCGACGATTTTCCTTGGAGTTACGCGTTCGAGGAGGGCGCCCTGTCTCCTTCTCTAGTCAATCGAGTACGGGTCGAGGCCTATTAAGAAAAAATCTGCCATGACCATCGAGTCCATAACCTCCGACCCCGACCATCTGACGAAAACCTCCACCGCCAAATCCGTCGATCGATGTTGCATGCCGCGAATCTCTCAAACCCAATCGTCGACACACCACGGAGGTTCACATCTTATTTGTTGATTATCGCGAATGCTCCCAGGCGGAGACCGCGAGGCGACGATCGAGTGGTTAGCGTTGCCGTCGAGATTCAACTGTGGCTAGGGCTGGCCGGCTGCAGTGGTTTGCGCCACCGGCGAGATTCGACTGTTGGAACAGACGCTAGGCCGAACGGTCAACAATTTATTAATCTTTCTATTATATAATTATTTAAATATAATAATTATTTTTTATTATTCAATAAATATATTTTTTAATTGATTAATTTGAGTCATTAATCTAGATAGAATCAACGGCTAGGATTGAGTCTTACGTACTCATTTTAAGGAGTTGACTCATTTGATTACATGAGTTATTTATTTATTTTTTTTATCTTAGTGTGGAGATTGGAAGCCCCGTGAGGAACAAATTTGGCCCGAAAATTGACCGGAAACAATGGTTGAGTAGAAAGGTTCGTTGGAGACATGTAGAAAAAAGCGGAACTCAATTCCATGTCTGGACGAGCTCGAACGGGCTCAAAACGCGAAGTCGCGCGAAACACGTCTTTGGTGTGTTGGTCATAAGCTTTGGGAGAATAGTATTTTAAGAATAATTTGGTCATACAAGCATCATTGAATAGAGGGGTTAGTTGGCGACGCGTAGAAAAAAACGGAACTCAATTCCGAGTTCGAACGAGCCCAAACGATCCCGAAACGTAAAGTCATGCAAACCGACGTCAATACTAGGTACCAAATTCGCAAAAACGTAAAGGTCAGGTTGTATTTTCGCAATAAATAAAGAATAGGTACCAAAATCACAATTACCCCATAGTACAAGTACTAAAATAACAATTACCCTTGCAAGAAATGATTTCTTGATTTAATCTAGTCAATTACGCCGAGTTCATAAAGTCGAAGTTAATTGGGGAAATTTCATCATAGAGTTAGAACTTAGAACATTTATAATGCTTTTGAGTTTAGTTTTGCTTATGTAGTATGGAGATAAACTTAAGTCTTAGATGATATGAATAGAATTATGTAAAAGTAATACAATTCACTTTAATGCAAAGAGACCGGTAGAGGTGGCCAAATGTTGTGACGGTTCACGACTCAGCCCGGCCCGCCTGGTCGATGGGCCTCATATGCTGGGACCGTAACTGGCCCGGCTATTCCTATGGGCCAGTTCAAGTGAACCGGCCCAACTTGACGGTTCAATGAACCAACGGGTTTTTATTTAAAAAAAAAAATAAATAAAAATAAAATCAACTATGACCCGCCTTCCAACCCGTAGCCCGACCCAACCCGGCCCGGGCCGCCGGGACCAAAAAAGAAAATGAAGAACCGGAATCGACCCGCATGGTCAAGGTTCTGGTTCAACGAACCGGTGAAATCCGAGCCTACTGCAGGCGGGTTCGGGACCGATTCCGATGCGGTCGGAACCCGCATGTCTAGAGACCGGGCTTCTACTTGAGTTTAAAATAGACTTAAGGGTAAGTTGGGCGTATTTTTTTTGTTTTTTTTTTATGCCACATCAGCAAGACCTGGTCCAATTATACTTGCATTTGAGAGTATATGCTTTTAGTCTGAGTTTAATTTCTATGTGGCATATAAATTCTTTTGAATGAACCTAAACATTGTGGATGCTCTTATATTATGCTTATTGCGGACCTTACATGTTTTTGCAACTTTAACCAAATTTTAGAAAATTATAGCAAATATAACATAACATTGTTTTAAGTTTGCAATCGGAACCCAAAGCATGCGTGTCCGGCGTTTGATCCTACATGGACTACATTTCTTACTTCAAAAAGAAGCCCTGCCCAAAACCGTTGCCCTTTCTGTAATCCCAAAACTACTGTCTTCTTTGCTGACGATTTTCCCAGGAGTTACGTGTTCGAGGAGGGTGCCCTGTCTCCTTCTCTAGTTAATCGAGTACGGGTCGAGGCCTATTAAGAAAAAATCTGCCACGGCCACCGAGTCCACAACCTCCGACCCCGACCATGCCGGCTCTGAGTGAACCCTCCGATGAAAATCTCCACCACCAAATCCGTCGGCCGACGCTGCATGCCGCGAATCTCTCAAACCCAATCGCCGACACACCACGGAGGTTCACATCTTATTTGCCGATTTTCGACGCTACATGGCACTGCGAATGCTCCCAGGCGGAGACCGCGAGGCGGTCGGGTGGTTGGCGTTGCCGCTGAGATTCGACTGTGGCTAGGGCTGGTCGGCTGCAAGGGTTGGCGTCACCGGCGAGATTCGACTGTTGGAACAGACGCTAGGCCGACCAGTCAACAATTTATTAATCTTTCTATTATATAATTATTTAAATATAATAATTATTTTTTATTGTTTAATTAATAATTTTTTTAATTCATTAATTTGAGTTATTAATCTAGATAGAATCAACGCCTAGGATTGAGTCTTACGTACTCATTTTAAGGAGTTGACTCATTTGATTACGGTAGTTATTTATTTATTTTTTTTATTTTTTTTACCTAGCATTCTATTTNTACACACATGCAATATTTTAATTATTTATTACAATCAATCGTAATTTGCTATTTTCAGTTACAAAACCAAGATTTCCACTCGTCCTTTTCTTTTTTAATTAATTAATTTATTTAAAAGACATCACTACTGTTTTAATATTGCTAAGGTCCAAGAAGCATGACTTCGGTTCCTCGTCAGATCTTCTTCAGCTTGTGATACGGTCAAAGATGAACAACTCCGGCCCTTCAGAGGGTTCTTCCCGGTTATGATGTGGAAGCGCCCTAACTCGGTCTGGTCCAATCTTGAACGTTCGCGGGTACCTGCAAGAGCGCCGGAATTGCTCCGGCACAAAACCCTCCGACGCTCAAGTCAATATCTTCGAATATAGAGAGAGAGTTGAGAGTAATAAATATAGCAGCGAAATAAAATGAGAGCTTGGCCAGATACCTGCGGCATTTAGCATATATATAGCGTTTAATTGTACGAGTTACCTTTGGCTCGATGCCAGGACATATGGGTCGGCCTCCGGGTCTAAGTTCGACCCCTTGAGTGGGTCGACGCCCCACTCGACCTCCGGTCTATGCTCGATCAGTAAAGTCATCAACCCTCGGTCTATGCTCGACCATTTAGACCATTAGGCCATTAGACCATTAGACCATTAGACCATTAGACTAATAGACCATTAGACCAGTAGACCAGCAGACCAGTAGATCATTAGACCAGTAAACCATTAGACCATTAGGCTAATGGCCGAGTAGGCGCTTGCTTGGCCTCCATCTCACAGGTCTTTGTCCGGTTAGACCGAGTCGATATTATAATCACTATTCGGCAGCTAAGGGGAAGGACCCGCCATGACCTCTACCTACTTCTTCCAGATCTCTCTACTTGTGGGCTTGTGTCTCATAACATAGTCTTCTAATGACTGAACTAATCCATCATTGACCAACATTTTTCACGTTTATCGTTTTTGAAGAGTAAATAAAAAATTTACTAAATATAAATTCCTTTAATCACTCTTTTTTTCTAATTTTTTTTAACAAATATAATTTTAGCAGTATCAACGTGGCCGGATTCAAAAGTCATGCCCGCAATCGNNTAACCGTTTCGATTGGTTGATTGGTTTTTATTTTTTTTGTTAACCATAGGTAATCACGAGTTAGTTCAGTTAAGTTTGAGTGAATTTTGAATATATATATTAGAATAATATTTAAAATAAAATAATTAAAGTTGATTTGATGTAAAAAATAAGAGAAATTAAAATGACTGAAAGTGACGAATACTTAAAATTATGTGAATTGATAAATAGTGAATTAAAATTGCTGTGATGTGTGAATACAATTGGTTGATATTATTTAATTATATTGATAATATTGAAAATATTAATATTGAGTTAATTTTGAATTAAAAATAATAATTAATTAAAAATGGTTGAAAAATCCTTGTCCAAGCACCCTCTTATACCATGTGCATTAGTACATGTAAATTGTCATCTAAATACATGGTGAGATGTTAAAACAAATGAAAGCCATTCATTCAATTATTAAAATAGTGAGTCCCACATTCAATATTCAATCAATTAAACGTCACTGTTAAATATTTTTTCATTTCCCATATTATTTTAATAAATAATGGGTCTCACATTTATCTATAAACGTCACTGTTAAATATTTTTTCATTTCCCACTAATTCTTTTATTATTTTAAAAAATAATGGGCTCATATTTATGGATATTTAAATGTTTTTATAAATGTAGAAAAAATGTTTAAATGAAAAGATGTATTTGGTGTTGAAATGAATTGTAATCTATGCAATGCCCTAGAATAATTAAGGTAAGAAACTTTGAATGAGAACTGTAGAGGAGTCAAAACCCTCCATCATCCATCCCATAAACCCTTTTAACTAACGTCCACGCCTCCACCTATGTCTCCTATTCCTATACCTACGATTGCCATTTGACACTAACAATAACAAAAATGAAAAAAATATTTGATTTTTCTTCCCAATGATAGTTAAAATATTGTCAGGAAAAGAAAGCACCCGCGTTAGCCGCGGGGTGGCTGCAGCTTTGGAAGGGAGTGGCTGTCAGCCGTCCGATCAGTCACCTCCGCACGTCAGGCGTCATCATTTGTCCCCTCCGATTTGACAGCTCTCCGGTTGATGATGTCATCTCCTCCTCCACAGAAAATCATAAAACTATTATTATTATTATTTTTTTGACAGCTCCTCCTGTCAAATAATAATTGTATAATTGAAGTGAATGGGGGGGTGAGAAAAAAGATTCCCTGTCTTGCTCCCCATGGTAATCAGGTGAGGCGTGTCTCTCGAGGGTCTGGAGGTAATGAGACAAATGGACCCCAATTTTTTTATCTGTTTCTCTACTTCAATTTTAAAGGAACCAACCATTGGCTACATAGTATTTATCGGATAAAAAAGTAGTTAAAACATTAGTAGTTAGTACAATTGACATATAATGCAAGTAGCTGGCTGCTTCACAAAAAACCATACAAACATACTGAACTCTAGTCCATTGAGAATCCAGAGAACTTCACATGATTTTGGGAGACCAATTGAAGGCCCATGGGTCGGCCCATATTTTAGAAGGGCCTCGAGTCTGGCTGAGAAAGCTTCAACTCCTTTTTAACTCTGCAATATAGGCCTAGCAATTGGGCTGAGAGAAGAAAAAAGAGAAAATTACGTGGTACACTTAACATTTTTATTTTTATTATACATTTACACCCCTTATATATATATTAACCAAACAACTAAAATTATGACATTTATTTGTATATATACTGACAAAATCAGTTTTGATATTGCTTTGATTAATAAGAAAAGTCTAAAGTCTAGTGGTTCATTTTTACGGAATCATTCCCTTAGAATAAGACAATAGAATTCAGCCACCTCATTGATTTATGGTGGACTTCATACACTCAATCATTCCTAGATAAATCGTTGATACCATTATACTAATCAAACACTATCTTTATTTAATAATTTTTCATGTTACTATGTATTCTAATAATTAAACAATTATAATATCAAATAATTTAAAACAAATAATGAATTAATGAATCAAAATAAAAAAAATTAAAGTTCTTTTTTATTTATGATATAATATAAATAGTTGGGTAGGTTTCTTTGTATATTATTGACTACCATTATTATTTTTTTATCTTTTTTTTTTATTTTGATTTATTTCTATAATGAAAAATCTTGTAAAATATATTTTTATTGCAGAGTATGCTAAATAAACTAAATATCTTTATAATGCAAATTATAAAAATCTTGATTATAGAAGAGAATAAGTTTTTGTCATTTGCTAAATTAAAGGTATTTAATTAGTTTACATAATCAAATTCTAAAAAAACATGTGTGTATATTTTGTAAAATATTTATACACTGTTTAATTTTAATTTTATTTACATATTTTAAATTGATGACATAAATAAATAATACTAATGTGCATTAAATATTTTTCATTAAGAAAAAGAAGACGTACAACTTCTATAACTTTTATAAATAATAATGACATTATATGACAACAAAGTTTATAATAAAATAATAAGTAAGTATTATATGGTGAACAAGAATAAATAAAATTGTTATTTTTACTTATATCAAGGAATAAATATATATACTAAAATCAAATTTATATTAGTATACATGTGTTAGTGAGATAATATATTAATTATTGTACAAGCTAGCCCTAACATGCTCATATTGAATTATCTGGCTAAAAAAACAACGCTGATTTAAAGAGGCGGAAAAAAGATTATAACACTGATATTTTTTTGACTTAACGTTGATTAAAAAAAGGTAAAAAATAGATGATAACCTATTTTTTTTTACTTAAACGGATAAAGCCTATAAAAATAACTCATTTAATATTGTATGTACTAGTTGCAATTAAAAAGTATAATCTTTTATGAAAATAAATTTAAGAACGAAAAATCACTTGGATGAGATGAATAAATTATAAAACAAATGTTAAATATACAATTTGTTTGAATTATAAATTATGTTTTTCACAAATTACAATGATGGAATGGAATTTCGTAGGAATGGAATGAATTGAAGAATGGAATGATTATGAGAATGGAATGAAACATGTTTTGTCATTGATGTGTTTGGTATGCAGAAGGAATATGACTGGAATGGAATGATATTATCATTTTTTATTATAAAAATAAATAAAAGTGTTTTTTTTTAAAATAATATACTTTTAATAAATTATATATAAATGATTTTTAATCATATATAAATATAAAATAATATATTTTTAATAATATATTTTAAATAATAAATAAAAATGAAATAATATATTTTTTTCATAATATAAAAAATAATATATTTTAAAATAAAATAATATATTTTTAAATTATATATAAAAAATAATTTATTCTTAAAAGTAATATTATTTTTAATATACAAAAAATAATATGTTTTTAATAATATTTGAAAATAAAAAGTAATATTTTTTTAATAATATATATTTTACTTTTTAATTAAACAATAAATAAAAATAAGTTTCCAATTTTTTATTTGAATTTTATTTTTTAAAATAATATATTTTTAAAAATATTTAAAAATAAAGTAATATATTTTTAATATTTTTCAATAATATATTTTTAATAATATTTTTTATAGGTAATATATTTTTAATAACATATAAAAATTAAATAATATTTTTTAAATTATATATAAATGCTTTTAGTTTTATTTTTATATAAGTATGTAATATATCTAATTAAAAAATAAATAAAAATAAGCTTTCAATTTTTTTATTTGATTTTTTTTGAAAAAAATAATTTTATTTATATATTTTAATCATGATTTATAATATATATTATATATTTATTTTTTATTATTATTTATTACATTTATTTTTTGAAATATTGATTCCTACACACATGAGAATGGAAAAACCTTCCATTTACTACGGAATTGCTAATCGCATAGAGATGGGTTTTGTCATTCCCATTGGAATTGTCATTCCTTTCCAAAAAATATACCAATCATGGGATATGGAATGAGTAAGGGAATGATCATTCAATTCCCATGTCATTCCTTCCTACCAATCATGCCATAAATGTTATAACTAATTTGAGATATATACTCGCATATCAAAATACTAAGAAAAAAAGGTTATGTATCCGTCAAGTACAAAGTCTTTATATTATATTAATGCTTAAAAGTACATAAAATAAAATATTTGAAAAAGGAAAATTAAAGAGCTTTTAGTAATTTACAATATTTTATATGAACTAATGAAAATGAATGTGAAAGTGGGTGAGATGTAGGCGGTATGGAGTATGGTGGTTGGTTAATCCGCATGGAAAAGATTCGGTGGTTTACACTACACAGTTACTTCATCCAATCTAAAGGCTTGTATTAATTTTTAACATCTAATGGCTGAAATTAAATTAACGGAATGGTGCCTGCACGGCACTGTAGCCAGCCCCAGAGGCATGAGGCGGATTTAGTGGAGATTGATTCAGTTTATTGCCAAAACTGACTACATATTTTTTATTTTTTTTTCTAAGAGCATCTCCAATGCTCTAATATTGTAGTAGGATAAATTTTGACAAATGTCAAAAAATTAAGTAGATTGTGAACCATGTAGGACAAATGTTGAGTTCACAACTATTAATTAAAAAAATCATCTTCAATGCACAATGTAGTCAGATTACAATGTTATTTACTTACCAAATATTAAAATTTTAATATGAATTAATAAAATTAATCAAATAATTAAATAGCTTAAAAATGGTAATAGTTCTCTCTTCTCTTCATTGGCTAACTAGAGTGTGGAGGAGAATGTGGATGAACCACATTCTTCTCTACACATTAATTATGTCCACATCATCACAATATTTGCGATCACATTGTACATTGAAGGATGAAAAGTTGTAATATTAATAAATGTGTTGATGTGGAATGTAACTTGGTATTACAACATTGAGCATTGGAGATTCTCTAACACCACCTCTTCCCCATACCTTATTCCTCTCACACACGCACAACTCACAAAAGAACACCCCAACTCTTCAACCTCTTTTAACCCAGGGTATGGGATAGGGATTTAATTCTTCAGACTTTTAACCCAGTGGATGCAGGACTCATTCTCAGTATTCCCCTGGACCAGCATACAAGAAAAGACCAATTGATCTGGAATGGGAGCAAGAAAGGAATATTTTCTGTTAAGGAGGTGTACCAAACAATCAGAGAAGCTAAAAACAAGGAAAAAAATGGCATTGGTACTAGTACAGAGAACACTGAAGAGAGAAGGGTATGGAGAACAATCTGGGGTCTCAAAATGCAACTTATGGAGGTGCTGGCATAGATTCATAGCAACTAAAGTGCAACTTATCAAGAGAGGAATGGAGATACAGCCATGGTGTGAAGTATGTGGGGCAGAGGAGGAGAGCATAGAACACTTGTTGCTTCATTGCCCTAGAGCACAGACATGCTGGAAATTAAGTGGGCTTGACTGGAGAATGCAAGAAGGGACCAACACAACATTTCAGAGTTGGTGGAAGAATGCATGTGCAGTCAGACAAAATCAGGCCAGAAATGACAGATTATGTTTTTCAGCCTATGTTCTTTGGAGAATCTGGAAGAGCAGAAACTCATGGACATTTCAAAGAGAGAAGGAGAGTGAGATCCTCACTGTGGCTTTGGCTAGGGTGGAATGGATAGAGTTTCAAAACCTTCAAGATGAGTCAGATGGGGGAGGGAGACACACACTCAGGTCACAGAGGGATCATCTGTAGGAAATTTTTCCAAGGGGGTAGGACAAATTTGTTGTTTTGTCAGTGCCACGTGTCCTACAAATGATCACTTTGGAGTTGGGTGTGTAGCTATTAAGAATGGAAAGGAACTGCATAGAGTCTCTTGTGTGCAACCAAGTACTGGAGATCATTCAGAAGAATTGTTACTAGCTATCAAATTGGTCCTGCAGTAACTGAAGGATAGAAATTTATGTGATGTGGTGTGTTGTATTTCTGACTTGTACATTTGAAAATTGTTGCAGGGAACACAAAGGCCAAACATTAAAGTTCAACATCTTATAGCTGATATATTGCAACTGGCTGAATCTATTAATGTGTGTTCCTTTGTATTTGATCCTGGTTCCTGTAACTTTAGTCTTGAGTTAGCTTCATTAGCGGTTTACGGGTTGTAGAGTATTACAGTACCGGGTAGGCTAGGCTTGTGTTTTGCAATACTTGTTGTTAGCCTTTGTCCAGTTGGACAATCGATTGTAAGACTTTCTTGAGTTTATGAATTAAAGTTGTTATG
>BKCP01008292.1:2447710-2473939 GCA_008636005.1 Striga asiatica | reverse complement strand
AAAAAACTCTTCAACCTCTTTTCCCGTTTTTAGCACCAACACAAATTGACACACACACCTTTAATTCTCAGTTTCCCACAACAATTAGTGAAAATCAATATGGAGTTCTTCAATTTATTTAGTCACTTTTAGCGCTCGAAAAAGACCAGGAAAACAACGATTGGATGGGTTCCGACTGAACTACGACAATCAACAAATAATGAAGGTTTCGATAAGAGGTTTTAATTCAGCAACCTCATCCAGCCCAACCTATTGGGATTAATTGTATGTATATGTATGTATATGGGCATCGACGAGAACGAGATCTGATTCAAAGTTAATACCTAGCCCCAATCATTATATGTATATGTGTACATATTTCGGATATATATAATTTGGGCGGCGGATTTTCTCGATCTCTGTCTTCCCCTATCTCCCCTTTAATACATGTATGATTAATGATTGATGATGTTTCAGCTCATGATTTTTTTTTTTCAGAATTTTTTTCGTTTGATTTATTATGCTGTGGGATATGTTGCGTTTATATACAGTATATTTTTCAGTATATGTTCTCGTAAGCCCAATCAGCAGTATATGTTGCGAGTATATACAATATATGTTCAGTATATGTTTTCTTTTCCCGTGCTTTGTGTGTTTCTCATCTGGTCTGTGCATCATTTGTTTATCATATACTTTACATACTAAAATAATTTATTAAAATAATGATTATGAATTTATGATCAATTTATGATACATATATGATTGGTTATATACTAAACAAAAATTCAAATATCACAATTGTGGTTAGATAAAAATGCTATGTTAATAAAATATCAGGTTATATACTGAATATATACAGAATATAAACAGAATATACTGCGTGGAATTGGCATGGAAATGAATTGACACGCAATATACCCATAACTAAAAATACCATAATTTGGGGAGGCAGTTACACTTAATTTGGTAACTGAAAATATCCTAATTTGGTGCATATTTATAAATAATTGGAATGAAATTGGTAAAGCTGCAAATAAAGTTTGCCACATGGTAAAATTATATTTTTTTCCAGATCATGTGGTATAAATAAAAAATCCTCGAAAAAATTAGGACAAAAACTAATAGTTGTCTTTTCCTAATAACTACATGAAAAATATTTATAGTTCACCCTATGTATAAAAATGGGTAAATTATTTTTGCAACACGTACTATACACGAATTTGGCTTTTGCAACCTAAAGAATAATGTGTACTAAATTGCAACCTTTAATACACGATTTGTTTGAATCGCAACATTCGACCATCGGCGGCTCATTTTTCATTGAAAAAATCAAGCGTGCGAGTCGCACGCTCGAAACTTGAGTGATGATATGGGATACGATACCTAGTAGAATAAACCTAGTAAAGCGGTCCACTAGACTAAGAGAGTCGGTCGATCGAGCAGGACAACAGGAAGGCCGATAGTGGTCGACATTGTCTAGGAAGAACCAGCCACCAGGAGTCTCCAGAGTACAGGAAGGCAACGGCAGTTCGAGCTAGGGCCCTCGGATGGCCTGCTGGAAACTCGATCTATAGGCATGGTTGGTCGCGCGATCGACTAGAAAGGACAACATTTGTGTTAGAATATATACCTGTGAGTTGTTCCACATCGTCTATGCAGGGAAAATATGACTAATTTATAAGCCTAGTGGGCTACTCCTCCTACCACAAATTGGTTTTAGGATGGAACCCCACTAAGACCCATCTAGGCTCACCCTGCTTTGGTGCGCTTCACGTCTGTGGGACCGCACCTGTCAACCCCCGTTTCTTCATGGTATCAGAGTCGATTCACCCAGTCCAGTTGGGCTTGGGCCTACGTGGGACCGTGCAATGACGTACCCGCCACCCAGCCCAGTTGGGCTTGGGACTCATATGAAGGACTCACAAGTGAGGGGGCGTGTTAGAATGTACACTTGTGAGTTGTCTCGCATCATCTATACAGGGAAAAATATGACTAACTTATAAGCCTAGTGGGCTACTCCTCCTACCACCAATTGGTTTTAGGATGGAACTCCACTAAGGCCCATCTAGGCTCACCCTGTTTTGGTGCGCTTCACGTCCATGAGACCGCACCCGTCAACCCTCGTTTCTTCAACTTGGTCTCAGAGCAGGTGACATTCTACTTTAGTGGACATCGAGCACGTCGCACCATTAGACGACCTAATGAGAAAGACTAAAGGATAAGAAGGAATCTTAAAGGGTTAGGAGCCGCAAGTGGATAGGGCCATATGACGTAATAGAACTGGGCAGTTCGGGCAGCTCGGGTTGTACTATCGGGCAACTGGGGCTGTACTATCGAGTAGCTCGGGCAGTTTTGGGCAGCCCATCCGAGCAGTCTTGGTAAACAAGGTATCACCTCCCTATATAAGGAAGTGAGGTATGCTTATTATCACTTTACATTCTCTATTATTCTATACACTATTTTCTGCACTTCATCTTCTACAAGTGTTCATTTAAGCATCTGAGACTCTTCACCAAAAAACCCCTTCGGTGAGAGTTTTTGTAGGTTCGTAGGCGATCCACCAGCGAGGAAGCTTGAGCTCAGACCGAGGCCAGCCGGTCCAAGGTCCTTTGCATACTATTTTGGCGCCGTCTGTGGGACTTTCATTCGAAAAGTTGTATTCATCATAGCCATGGCAGACGAAATCCCATGAAAGAACTTAGAATCGACATTCGATGATGCGTGGAAGACCACACGTCCCTTCGGAGCCGTCTGCTCTTCTTTGGACCTTCGCAGACCCCGGTAACCCCAACGCATCGTCCTACGGGATTAGGGAGTTCATCGGTGGTCCTGACCAACGTTTGTGGTTAAGGAAGAGCTAGCAATAGAGATGGGTAGGTGTAAACTTGTTTCAAGAAAGTTGTAAAATTAACAATATTCAATGTTGAAGATGTAGTTCGATAAGACCGATTTAAATGGGGGTACATTTAAGAATAGCAGAGTTACATACATCAATAGCGATCAGAAAACCGATTCCATTATATGTATGGCTAGCAGATTAGGAAAACAGGCTTAGTTGATGGTTGGGGATACTGTGTTCTTCATAATCTCACACCATTACTTAAACACGCATGTATATTGAAAAGCGAAGCTCAAACCTGCAGCAACAAAATAACCGATACATGTTCACCATTTCACACCATTACTTAAACACATATTGAAATGCGAAGCACAAACCTGCTGCAACAAAATAATCAATACATATTCACCATTGGCAAAACGGTTTCATTACGACTTGCTATTTTTTGACTGAGATATACAAGTCATTAGAGATCCCTGGATTTCCAGTAATACAGAAAAATTAATAATGGGGTGAAATTGTGAAGATAATTTGAAGACCTGGCAAGAAATAATATTTTATTCTTTGATTGTTGAGAGCTCTCTAATTTTCCTATATGTATGACCATTTGTTTGTAAATTTCGAAATTGAAGCAAAACCAACCTCCATTTATGGTTTGATTAACTTATCACAATTGTATTCACAAGTTGATAATAAAACTAATTATGTGCAAGTTCATGATTCATAAATATTCATAAAATTTTTTATTAGTAAAACTTTATACACTCCTTTTAATAATAATAATAATAATAATAATAATAATAATAATAATAATAATAATAATAATAATAATAATAATAACGGGAAATCCAAAGGATTTGCTGGCCCTAGTCGCCTGACAATGTAGTACACCACAACTTGGGCTACGGATAAAATGGTTCCAATAGCATATGGAATAAAAAAAAAGTTAGAATGTCAGTTGAAAAAATAAGGCATATAAAAATAATTCTTACATTTTAACTAAATAGTGACTTGCACGTGTTATGCACGTGATACGTAATTTATATTTTAATGTAATTTTAAATTATATTTTATTTTTTATATTTTTACGGTCTATTCAATTTTTGCATTATTATTTTTAACTAATCAAACACAAGAAGTACATTACATAATCAACAGTGTCAAATATATTGCAAGTTGAAATATAATTTTCAAAATAATAATATTTAAAAGTCATGGTAAAAAGATTTCTTGAAAATTTTGACTGAGATATACAAGTCATTAGAGATCCCTGGATTTTCAGTAATAAAGGAAAATTAACAATGGGTGAAATTGTGAAAATAATCTGAAGAACTGGTAAGAAATAATATTTTATTCTTTGATTGTTGAGAGCTCTCTTATTTTCCTGCATGTATGACCATTTGTTTGTAAATGTCGAAATTGAAGCAGAACCAACCTCCCTTTATGTTTTGATTACATTATCACAATCGTATTTACAAGTTGATAGTAAAACTAATTATGTGCAAGTTCATGATTCATAAATATTCATAACATTTTTATTAGTAAAACTTTATAAACTCTTTTTAATAATAATAATAATAATAATCCTCTCTATATATAATTTCAGAATTTGCTGAGCCTACGTGGCAAACTCTCATGATTCGGAATGCTATTTGGCAAAAAATCATGCTTTGGAGTTAGGCATTAATTTTGGCAAACTCTCATGATTCGGAATGCTATTTTTTACTACACTAAATCCATGATTGATTTTTTCCTTTTTTACTTCTACAATTAGTTACCATAAACTATTTTATGTTTCATTTTCCTACATTACCATAAATCACATTTCATTTTCTTATATAATTCATTCATTAGTTTTTATAAATGTTTCTTCTTCTTATTTTAAGATTTTATAACTTTTTTGTTTGTATTTTATTTTTCATATATGATATATCAAATTAACTATCTTTTAAGGATTTTCAATTTGACATCTATATTATATATATAAAATACAAAACATTAATATATATCCTTTTAAATAAAATTTAAATTTATTTATCATACTAAATTAAATTATATCAAATAAAACTATAAATTATATTATAAAGTAATAGAAATTGGTATGTATTCTTTTAAAAATGATATTTATTTGAAATCTAATTGGTATGTTGTCAATCTAATAAAAATAAATAATTATTTATCTAAATACTAAAATTACATATAAAGTTAAAAAACTGTGAAGCACGACTGATACGACACTTGATGTATTAGACATCTAATTAAGCAAAAATATAATCTATTTTGCTTAATATTAAATAAACATATTCTACGCTTATGTATATACATATCACCATATTATTTCTATTTATTTACATATAAAGTTAAAAAACTGTGAAGCACGACTGATACGACACTTGATGTATTAGACATCTAATTAAGTAAAAAAATTAATCTATTTTGCTTAATATTAAATAAACATATTCTACACTTATGCATATACATATCACCATGTTATTTCTATTTATTTAAGATATATATTTTTGTACTTATGTAATAGTAAATAATATCGATATTTTTATATGATATAAGTGAAAAAAAATTCAACACAGGTTGACATTTTCATTTAATGTACGGATGTTTAATTATTATGATTAATAAAATATAATTTGACAATTTAATTAAAACTCAAAGTAATGTTTTATATAAAACTAAATTATTTTATTTTTTAAAAATATTAAATTTAATTTAATATTTTTTACAAAAGCTTTCTAATTCAACACCCGTGTAATACACGGGTATTGTACTAGTAATAATTATAACGAGAAAGCCAAAGGATTTGCTGCCCCTAGTCGCCTGAGAATGTAGTACACCACAACTTGGGCTACGGATAAAATGGTTCCAATAGCATATGGAATCTATTTTTAGAATANAAACAAAGTTAGAATGTTAGTTGAAAAATAAGGCATATAATAATAATTGTTACATTTTAACTAAATTGTGACTTGCACGTGTTTTGCACGTGATACGTAATTTATATTTTAATGTAATTTTAAATTATATTTTATCTTTCATATTTTTATGGTCTATGCAATTTTTGCATTATTATTTTCAACTAATCAAACACAAGAAATACATTACATAATCGACAGTATCAAATATATTGCAAGTTGAAATATAATTTTCAAACTAAATAAATATTTAAAAGTCATGGTACAAAGGTTGCTTGAAGATTTTGACAGAGATATACAAATCACTAGAGATCTCTGGATTTTCGGTAATAAAGAAAAATTAACAATGGGGTGAAATTGTGAAAATAATATGAAGAGCTAGTTAATATTTTATTCTTTGATTGTTGAGAACTCTCTAATTTTCCTGTATGTATGACCATTTGTTTGTAAATGTCGAAACTGAAGCAGAACCAAACCTCCCTTTATGTTTTGATTACATTATCACAATCGTATTCACAAGTTGATAGTAGAACTGATCATGTGCAAGTTCATGATTCATAAATATTCATAACATCTTTTATTAGTAAAACTTTATAAACTTTTTTAATAATAATAATAATTATGTGCAAGTTCATGATTCATAAATATTTAATTATTATTATTATTATTATTATTATTATTATTATTATTATTATTATTATTATAATGAGAAAGCCAAAGGATTTGCTGGCCCTAGTCGCCTGACAATGCAGTACACGACAACTTAGTCTACGGATAAAATGGTTTAAATAGTATATGGAATCTATTTTTCGAATACAGAAAAAAAAAATTAGAATATCAATTGAAAAAATAAGGCCTGATAATGTAGTGCACCACAACTTGGGCTACGGATAAAATGATTCCAATAGCATATGAAATCTATTTTTAGAATACAGGAAAAAAAAAAAAGTTAGGATGTCAATTGAAAAAATAATGCATATAAAAATAATTCTTACATTTTATTTTATTTTATTTTATTTTTGATGCAAAGAAGGAGGCCAAAGGTCTAAGCTAAAACTTGTGGGGTAGTGGATCAACTTGTGCAGTACGCCGGCCAAAATAAACTCGCCAAAAAGTAATACTATATAAGATAAACAAGCAAAATTTAGTTTCATTACCTAGTTTAAGAAACTATTTGCTCTAGCATGAATTGAATAATATACATTTATATTATATATATTTAATAGTACATATATTATATGTATATATATACTTACAGTGGAGAAAGATAGACAAGAATGGAAGTGAGACCGCCTATGATTGCAAGCGGGTGACCGATTGCCTCAATTTCTATGAAAGTAATAAACACTGATTAGTTTAAATAAAATTTTCTACTTAAAACCGGGTTATGGATTACTAAAAATGTAAATTAATGCTAAAGCACATGGTCCAACCAACTTAAGAAAAAAAAAATAGACTCAATTAACACCAAAAAAGAAAAGAACAAAAAGAATTTTGAATGTCTCATTAGTATTTGAATAAATCTCGGAACGTATTACTGATCATTTTCGATGGTTTTGTCGTTAATATGATTTAATTTTTGTGGAATAATATTTCTCGTTCCCCAAACGCTTCGGGTCAGGCCAGGTCGGGCCAGGTCCAGGTCGTTTTGTCATCCCTAATTTTAACTAAATAGTGACTTGCAAGTGTTTTGCACGTTTTATGCACTTGATACGTAATTTATATTTTAATGTAATTTTAAATTATATTTTATCTTTATATTTTTATGGTCTATTCAATTGTTGCATTATTATTTTCAACTAATCAAACACAAGAAGTACATTACATAATCAACAGTGTCAAATATATTGCAAGTTAAAATACAATTCTCAAACTAATAATATTTTAAAGTCATGGTAAAAAGATTGCTTGAAAATGTTGACTGAGATATACAAATAACTAGAGATCCCTATATTTTTGGTAATAAAGAAAAATTAACAATGGGGTGAAATTGTGAAAATAATCTGAAGAGCTGGTTAATATTTTATTCTTTGATTGTTGAGAGCTCTCTAATTTTACTGTATGTATGACCATTTGTCTGTAAATGTCGAAATTGAAGCAGAACCAACCTCCCTTTATATTTTGATTACATTATCACAATCGTATTCACAAGTTGATAGTAAAATTAATTATTTGCAAGTTCATGATTCATAAATATTCATAACATGTTTTATTAGTATAAATTTATAAACTTTTTAATAATAATAATAATAATAATAATAATAACGAGAAAGCCAAAGGATTTACTGGCCCTAGTCGCCTGACAATGCAGTACACCACAACTTGGGCTACGGATAAAATGGTTCCAATAAGGCCTGATAATGTAGTACACCACAACTTGGGCTACGGATAAAATGATTCCAATAGCATATGGAATCTATTTTTAGAATACAGGAAAAAAAAAAAAAGTTAGAATGTCAGTTGAAAAAAGAATGCATATAAAAATAATTCTTACATTTTATTTTATTTTATTTTTTTTTGGTGCAAAGAAGGAGGCCCAAGGCCTAAGCTAAAACTTGTGGGATGATGGATCAACTTGTGCGGTACGCCGGCCAAAATAAACTCGCCAAAAAGTAATACTATATAAGATAAACAAGCAAAATTTAGTTTCATTACCTAGTTTAAGAAACTATTTGCTCTAGCATGAATTGAATAATATACATTTATATTATATATATTTAATAGTACATATATTATATGTATATATATACTTACAGTGGAGAAAGATAGACAAGAATGGAAGTGAGACCGCCTATGATTGCAAGTGGGTGACCGATTGCCTCAATTTCTATGAAATTAATAAACACTGATTAGTTTAAATAAAATTTTCTGCTTAAAACCGGGTTATGAATTACTAAAAATATTTATTAATGCTAAAGCACATGGTCCAACCAACTTAAGAAAAAAAAAAAATAGACCCAACTAACACCAAAAAAGAAAAGAACAAAAAGAATTTTGAATGTCTCATTAGTATTTGAATAAATCTCGAAACGTATTACTGATCATTTTCGATGGTTTTTGTCGTTAATATGATTTAATTTCTGTGGAATAATATTTCTCGTTCCCCAAACGCTTCGGGTCAGGCCGGGTCGGGCCAGGTCCAGGTCGTTTTGTCATCCCTAATTTTAACTAAATAGCGACTTGTAAGTGTTTTGCACGTGTTATGCACGTGATACGTAATTTATATTTTAAGGTAATTTTAAATTATATTTTATCTTTTATATTTTTATGGTCTATTCAATTGTTGCATTATTATTTTCAACTAATCAAACACAAGAAGTACATTACATAATCAACAGTGTCAAATATATTTCAAGTTGAAATACAATTCTCAAACTAATAATATTTAAAAATCATGGTAAAAAGATTGCTTGAAAATTTTGACTGAGATATACAAATCACTAGAGATCCCTGTATTTTTTATAATAAAGGAAAACTAACAATGGGGTGAAATTGTGAAAATAATCTGAAGAGCTGGTTAATGTTTTATTCTTTGATTGTTGAGAGCTCTCTAATTTTCCTCTATGTATGACCATTTGTTTATAAATGTCGAAATTGAAGCAGAATCAACCTCGCTTTATGGTTTGATTACATTATCACAATCGTATTCACAAGTTGATAGTAAAACTAATTATGTGCAAGTTCATGATTCATAAATATTCATAATATTGTTTATTAGTAAAAATTTATAAACTTTTTAATAATAATAATAATAATAATAATTATAATTATAACGAGAAAGCCAAACGATTTACTGGCCCTAGTCGCCTGACAATGCTGTACACCACAACTTGGGCTACGGATAAAATGTTCCAATAGCATATGGAATCTATTTTTCAAATACAGAAAAAAAAAAGTTAGAATGCCAATTGAAAAAATAAGGCATATAAAAATAATTCTTACATTTTAACTAAATAGTGACTTGCACGTGATACGTAATTTATATTTTAATGTAATTTTAAATTATATTTTATCTTTTATATTTTTATGGTCTATTCTGTTTTTGCATTATTATTTTCAACTAATCAAACACAAGAAGTACATTACATAATCAACAGTGTCAAATATATTGCAAGTTAAAATACAATTTCAATATAATAATATTTAAAAGTCATGGTAAAAAGATTGCTTGAAAATTTTGGTTGAGAAACCTTCATTATCTAAGTTAGTTCGAAAACCTTTTTTGTTTGAGGAATATTGAAAAAATGTGCACATTAAAACTAAATTGAAATCTTTTACAAGAATATTTGCATGTGATAGTTTATAATTTTGTCTTCTTATCATGTTGAACAAGACCATTCTTTCTCATTATTTTTATTGACTAAATAAAATAGTTATAATTGATATATATTAGCAAAGTTTTTAGATATTATTCATATTTTCTTTCCTTTCCCAAAGACGTATTTTTCATATGCATTTTTTTTCACTTTACCTAATTAATTATAATTATTTTCATGAGTTATAAATAAATACTGAAATTCAAGTTTTGGTCGAATTTTAGTTTTTTTTTTCTTCATACAAATTTTATTTTATTTTTCATGGACCATTACAAACATATAATTCACAATCTCATTTAGATTTCAATATCCTAAAAATAATTTTAAAACATTAAAAATACTTTCTTGGTAAATTATATTTTATTTTTCACTCAAGAAATAAATTGATTTAAATTAAAAGATTTATATTGTGTATAAAGAGCGATTGTATTGGCCTTCATATCACATTTAATGCTACAAAATTATGATTGAATAACTTGTGGAAACTGTATACAATTATATGAAAACTGTCTGATGAAACTCAATTGCATAATAATAAATTATGTGGAAACGGTATCTCGCATGAATATGAAATATTGAGGTACCGATTTGAGTTCAAGTTGTAATAACCTTATTGAATTCGGAACTTTTTTTAAAAAATACCTGCTCTTGATCTTGTAGTCATAAGTTGACCAGGTGGGTGGTTGTCTGGGTGAAGGATGAGAGTGAGAACATTCAATTGGTAGATCAATAAAATTTTGACACTCTCATTATCAAGATTAATTGTTGATGGAGACAGGTGAGAAAGATGTAGGAGAGTAATGATAACTGTGGAGTGGAGGAGGGGAAGAAGGTGCTCAAGGTGTGTGTTGGGTATGTGAAAGTAATGTAACACGGTTGGAGATGCAAGAGTAAAAACATGAGGAATTGTAGGCGAAGCATTAAAATGTGATATGGTAAAAACACGTCATGTTGATGTGTCTTATTAATCATATAACTTAACCATTTATCTCATGTGTGGCAGCAAATGTCTGCCACCATATTTGGTTTTCCATGCAGATATGTTGGAAGGAAGGCTGTGAAAAAGGTTGGCGTGGTTTCGAGCAGTAAGGTAGACCCTCTATATTTTGAGGCTACTAGGAAGATGCACGTGCTACGCACGTGATATAGTTGTTGTTTTTTTTTTAACTTAAAACTATTTTTATTATTAGATTTATATTTGATATTATAATATAATTATCTTTCCATTAGTTTAACAAAAAATGGTGTATTTATGATAAACAATAATAATGTATTGAATAATAAGTATAATATTTAATATTATTAACTGAACTCTATGATAAATAAAATTAAAGAAGAAAATATTGGGTTGAAAATAAAAAATAAAATTAACATTATTTTTTGTGAAGTTTTATATGATAAAGAAATCTATGTCATTTTTTATTTTGTTATATAATGATATCCTCTTTATGTTTAAAATAATGATCATTATTATTGTCATTATAATATAGTTTTATAATGTCATCCTTATGCGTTATACTCTTTGAAAAATAACTCGAATTTGTTATAACTATCCTTTGCAATGATCATTTTCTATTGTTGATTGAAAGATATCCAACTACGTATGAATATTCCGTCCCCTATTATTTTGATTATAGTGTTTGCAAATTCAATTATATTTGCAAGTATAATATTTCATAATAATTATTATTTTCTCTCTGGATATAAGAACATAAGAGTTAAATAAATGTTTGAGAATGTCTTTAAAGTTGTAATTATTTCTAAAAAAAACTTAAAAAGATTAAAAACAATAACATCATTGATTGATTATTTAAGGTACTCATCTATCTATATATATTGTTAAACATTGGTTAATTGAAGGTACTCATCTACATATATTGTCCAACAAAAATTATCGTTGCATCTTCTAACATTGTCATACATACACTTTTCGTTCACGGATTTTCAAGATTATCCTAAATGTGAAAAAATAAATAATTTCGGTTTAAATGAATTATAAAATGTTGATTCTTTCATATTTTATTTTTATCTTAATACTATTTTTTTTTTTCGGAACGATAGAGTTATTATATAAAACGCACAAATGTGCAAAGAGCAGCCACCAACTGATTACAAACAGCCAACAACTGAATACAAGCAGCCAATAGCTGAAAAAGTGGGAGGACAGGTCAAAAGACCGTCTAGAACCCCCAACGGAGTAATACTCAAAACACTAAAAAACACAAAAAAAAACAACAACACAAAAACCCTACAGGGTAATACCCGAGTGTCGGAGCCCACGGGCGCACAGAGGCCAACGGCCCAAACCTAAAATACAGCGACAAACTCAAACACAGATACGAACACATTAAACAAGAACAACAAACCAATCTACTACATAACAAAAGAAGGAAAACACAGCTGAATAAAAAAGTCCTTCAATAGCAAATCAGTCAGCTCGAACCAGCGGAGAACAGTCGATATCAAAGGATAATCCAAGTCCAGGGGAAGACTCTTGAAACTGCCACAAGGCCTATACAAGAAGTTGAGCCCGGACACAAACCAAACTCCAAAACGACCCGCTTCAACCGGAAGGACAACCGAACACGCACTCACTTTAGCACCTCCCGAGCACGCCTAACACCACTAGCCGAGCGTCGGAGCACCAGATTCCTACCGTCTAACACCACTAGAAGAAACAGAGGGGCGGATCGGGCCCTCAGTTCCGACACCCTGTCAGAGCCCCGTCCCGCCTCTCGACCCACAACCAGTCAAAGCACCACAGACCACAGGCACCAATATAGGAAAACCCCCAACGGAGACCCATCGAAAAACGGAAACGCCCGAAAGGCCCTTCATTCGCGCATAGGTACAGAAATAGGAACAGAAGAAGGAAATGGAGGAAAACTCATCTCCAATCGCGACCAGCGGGCAACTAACGCCATTAATTGCGAACCAATCGACGACCGAAGAGCTCGCCGCCTCCAATCGCAACTTCGCCGGCGAAAAGGAGCAAGGCGTACCCATTGGCGCAAGCATGCCGCAACAACTCTAGAGGTTCGGGATAGCAGAGGAGGGGCGGCAGTCGAGCTCGACCACCGGCCGGTGCCGCACCGCCACTGTGGAAGGCGAGCATACACAGATGAGAGGTGGCGCTAGGGTTACGGGAATATGAGGGAAGAGAGAAGGAAATTTACTTGAACTTAATACTATTTTTATATCTTCGTCAATACTTTTATATAGTTATTTTTTCTACTTTTAAAAAGTGATTGAGAATATTTAATTTATGAACGATGTAATGTATAAGATTGGCTAATGACAATAAATTTACAGTAAATGTACTATTTATTTTTATTTAACTGATTTTAATTTTTACTATTTTTTAATAAGTACATGTATTTTTTAAATCAAGGTTTAAAATCGAGTAGTAGTTATTTATTTTTATAATTAGTCTATTTTTATTTATATTAAAATTAAAATAAATGGTAGATTAATTTATGTTACACGTATTATATATAAAAAAAAACATTATATTATACATACTATTATCATGTAAACATAAAAGCATATTATGCATATTGTTTTAGTGAATACTTTAAATAAAATATTACTATTAAGATGATATATTTTTCACTTAACGAATAATTTTTTCTACAGTAATTTTACATTTTGTATGTTGAAGAATTATTTTTGATTAATCATTCTTAAACATATGCATGTTAAATAAATTGTTCCTCTTTAATTTTTTTTTTCAATACTATATCAAAAAATATCTATAGTAAACAACACAACATTTGAAAATTAGAGATGATATTTTCATTGGTGTATTATATATTTTACACATATAAATAGCATATATTTCATTTTAAAAACCTGAAAATAATATTTTCTCTTACATTTAAAAACAACCTTTAAAATAACCAAAATGAACCCTAACATCATATGTAGATTAATTTTGAATAATATAATTAAGAATAGATTATATACTTAAAATTTATAAATTTGCGTGGATAATTTTTTATTTTTTATTTTTATGTTCAAAAACTTAAAGATATAATTAAGTATAAAAATAAAAGATAATGAATAAAAATAAATAAAATAAGAAAATTGAGGTTTAAAAACTTTGACAAATATTATTAGTTGTAACTTCCTAACATTAATACGAAAATTACGTTAAAGGTCACCGGAGCTCAGGCCGAAGGATATGGTTCATGATGTTGCCGCCTAAAATCCAGTTTGGGGACAATTGCGTAGCAGTTTGCTTGCGAATGTTGTTCGTTACAGATTTATTTACATGCATCAGTTTACGATTATTTATCGATTTTATAGCAGCAAAAATTTAATGTCAACATATTAATTTCACGATTCGTATGGATTATCTAAACTTAACTGTGTAGCAAGTATAATGAGTTCAACAAGCCAGAATTGGTTCTATTTAATACCGCAATTCGTACAACTGATGCAGAATATAGAAGCGTTTACTCCTTCGATATATATTACTATATGAAGAAACTCGTTAATTTTATTTATAAAAACCTTCGACACAACCAAAGAAGCTATTTTTCTTCGGCCTGAAATGGAGAATCCGCAGTGCAGGCCAAGGCCTTAACACAAGGTCTTTGGGTAAATACAATTTCCATAAGCTGCAAATAAATTAAGCACAGGGTAATCAAATACTTTGCAATTAGTAAACTACTGAAAGACTATTTGGCCTGTCAAAACAAAAGTAAAGGAGAAAAGGTGATAGAGAGTGATAGTGACGTTACAGGGATCTTGGGTGGCAAAGTAGGCAATGGTAGAATTACACTTTCCGGTTTGCTGTAAGTCCCAGCTGAGGAGGTAAGATGCATGTTTTCTCACTATATTATTCCTATTGAAAAAACCCGGCTTTATGTAACATGGACCTTCCGGTTCATGCTCTCTGCATGGCCGTGTTTTGCATGTCTCTTTTATGTACTTTTTCAAGATTTCAATTTTCGTCTTGCTAAAAGCCACACACCATTTGTACTCTTTCGAACTAACAATCCGAGTCTGACAATAATACATCCCGTAAATCAATGATAGTACATGATTTTACATTAGTAAGGCTAAAAAATCTTCCTTCGTAATTTTGGTCGCACAAGAAGAATTCTTTCTGTGTTTTTAGACTAAAAATGCGTCGCACAAAATTAAAAACTTCAAGTATTCTTACCTTACAAAGCAGCAAACATAAGAACCACAACACCATATTTACTTTTGTCATGTCGATGTAAATTTTCGATACACACCACACATAAGCACATATATTGCTGATGATTTTTTGCTTTAATTTATAGGCCTTATCAGAAAACAGAGTAGATGAGAAACCATTACTACAAAATAGCATGTTCAATATAAATGGAAAACTTTATTGATGGAGTTTATTCCTGTAAAACCACAGAGTAAGATGTAAAGTTTCACATTTTCCTTTATTTCGCGGTTCCATTGTTTTAATCAAATCCAGAGGACCAAAAACGAAAAGGGGAAAGCTCAATGTGCACATATGGTGAAAAGTATTTACTGATTGCTATGAAACTACTATTGCTTAAATCTGTTGAGCCTTTGCGTTTGTTTGTCCTCTAAATATAATACTTTTCAGTTGTCTTCTTTTTTTCTTTTTCTGATCTGAAATAGTTTTTTTTTTTTTTTTTTTGGTTCACAAAAGAGACTCATGGGAATGTTTTATGTGGTTTAACTGCAAATTAATTGCAGCAACTGTCAATTGCTTATATATTTTGCCTAATATTAGGGCAGTCTTGGATCTTGTAGATTTTCGCAACCTCTGAGTCACGAGATCCTACATAACATATGGAACAATTATTATAATAGTATTGTCTCTATTTTAATACCCCTATAGTTTTGGTCCTGTACTACCTGTGTCTGTGACATCTGAATGTGGAAGGACTAGAACAGAACAAAATAAAATTATTTAGAAATTAAAATTGCAACCTAACATATTGGCAGAGCTAGAATTGCCGAGCCCTCCTAGCAAATGTGTTGTATAGACATAAGCATGTGATGACCTTTTTTTTCCAGTGTAATGTTCTATGTCTAAGTCTAATCAGTGGTTTTCTCAAGAACTTTTTTTTTTATATAATCGATCATTTTCCTATAAAAGAAACTCTTTCAGGGCAGGGCAAGGATGAAACTTTCAAGTTTACCAATAAAAAAATCAGTACCAAAACGGAATTAGACATCATCTTCTTACACAACACCAACTACCAAACTAACCTCTAATGAAATAAGATATCAGATGCTAATTTTCGACATCCGAAACCTTAACATTAGCATCCAGAGCACCCAAATCCACATGTTTCAAGCCCTTCAATCTCTCAGCAAACAAGCCTGCCCTCACTGGATCATCATTCTCCTCAAAATATTTCAAAAACAATTTAACCGTCTCATCTGAAGGAAACCAATCGCTCTCCCACAATTTTGTCTTATCCAAACCCATCTCCAAATGCTTCATCCCCGACTCCACATCACCATTTTTCACACTCAGAGCTGCAAACAAGTCCAGCATCCTCAAATTGGGCACTTTCTTCCTTTCAACCAAACTCGCATACAAACAATTCGCTTTATGCATCATGTCCCGTTTCAGATAATACTCCAAGAGCACGTTCGACACCTTGGGGTCAAAGCTCAACTTGCTCTCCTCCCACTCCTTGAAAATCTTCTCCAGGCTTTCCTCATCCCCGACCTTCGCAAGACCTATCAGCGTGAAGAGGTAGCAAATAGTGTTGGGCTTTGGGATATCCAACTTAAGGGCCCGCCAAGCCCGAAGCACGCCTTGCAGATCATTCATCTGGGAAAACAGCTTGATTCGGATTCGGCAGGCCTCAATCAAATCTTTTTCTGGCCTGGCATGCGTTTTTTCCATCCTGTCGAGAAAAGCCTTTGCCTTCTCTGGAAAGCCCGAATTGAAATAAACGGTGGCGAGATTCCCTAACGTGAACCAATCGTCCGGCACGTTTTCGCTTTTCATTTTCTCGACAACACTGTCGATGGCGTCAACATTCTTGAGGGCATTGTGGCTGTTGATCAGCATGTTGTAAGAGTAGGCGTCGAGAGGGACGTTTTTGTCCTCCATATCTTGGACAATGGAGAAGACGTTTTCGTATTTCCCCATGTTGTAGTAGAGACGGAGCATGTTGTTGCAGTTTAGAGTGGTCAGGAAGTTGAGTAATTTCATGAGGTCGAAAGTGTCGACTGCCTTGTCGAGGAGCTTCTGCTGGCAGTAGCAGCAGTGGAGGGCGCCATAGGTTTTGCTGGTCTTTTCGGATTCTTGGAGGGTATTGAAGTAATTTTCCGCGGAGGCTATGCCCTCAGTTCTGTATAGGAGGTTAATGAGTGCGGCCTTGTCGACATTAGTTATTTCCATGTTGCGGCTTTCCATCCAGCTGTAGATCTGATGCGGGTGAGTTAGAAAACACAACATCGAAAAACAAGCTATAAAGCATGTAAATGTTACATAATATTAAGGAAAAAAGATACATATAGTTCATATATAAATACTGCTAACATCTGGCCTCTAGTGAAGCCCAATACATTTAAAACCACATATATCAAACACAAACAAAAACCAATTTATTGCTAAAGAAGTAAGCTGACAATCCTCCCAAACCTTCAATTGTCGGACCAACTAGACCCCATTGCAAAATCTTTCACTAACAAAGAATATGCAAAACCTGCAAGAATTATCATCAGATAAACAGACAAGTATTTCCCAATAAACATCTATAACAGCTATAGAATAAGATCTTAATCCATTTCGTTCCACAAAATCATAACAATAAAGGGAGGACACTGGTTCTCGAAAAACAAGGGAATGAATCTACATAAAGAGCACACATTCAATAACTTTTCAACATTTACACCATAACCTAATAATCAAAGGCGTACAATAAAATAAAAGTAGAAAAAAAGAAAAAACCTGAAGGGCGGCCTTGAAATACTTGCGATTGCGGAAATAATTAGTGATGTTGAGAATATCGGGTCTCCCGACCTCATTTCCTTGGTTCACCCACTTATTGAGAACGTGTGGCACGCGCGACAGGTCGGACTTGGCCTTATTAACCACTTGATAGAAGAGACGGGTTCTCTTCTTACGCCGCGCCGCCGTCTCTGCCTCTGCCTCCGCCGCCGATTCCGCAGCCACTGTGCTCAACCACCGTGGAACAGGAGACGGTGACGATTTTGGGAGAATCAAACGACTAATCAATCTCATTATCGTCATTTTCCTCGCGCCTCTACCAAGCCGAATTGCGAAAAGCTTTTAGAGCTGGGTATTTTATATTTCAGTGAGCTGAGATTCTGGATGTGTCGTTCCCTCCTGTAGGAAAAAATAAGGGTATGTTTGATTCAACGGAGGAAAAGGGAGGAGAGAGATTTTAATGGAAGGAAGGGAAAGTGAGGAGAGGGGATATAAAATAATTTTACCTTGTTTGGAAGGATTTTGTAGGAGGGATTTTGTAGGAGGGGAGGTGAGGGAAATGGTAAACTTTGTTTGGTTAAAAAATGAAAGGAAAAGAAAAATAATATATAATTGACTATTTTGCCCTTAATGATATAAGAAATAAAACAATAAAATAATCTTAATACTAAGGATAAAAAAGTAAATTTATTTCCTCACATTTTCTTTCCCCTCCAAATCCTCCCAATTTTGGAGGGGAGCCATTTTTACTATTTAGAGGGATTTTAATCTCAAATTTTCTTTCCCTTCCCCCTTAAAAAATTGAACCAAACAAATGAATCATAAAATTTTCTCTCCCTTCCCCTCTCCTCCCCTCTAAAACCCCCCAACCAAACACTACGTAAGGGAAAAATGCAATGTTGTTTTGATACAGAACAAGAATAATTGTATTTGGCATGTATTAAAACAATAAAAAAATATTAATTAGTAGTATAAACTATTTAATTATATATTTCATATATTAAAATAATAAATAAATATTGATTGGTATAAAAATAGTTTAGAATATAAATATGAATTATTTTCTTTTAGTTTATGATATATAATAATTTAATATATGATTTATATGTTTAGTTTACTCGCTAATAGTTGTCATTTTAGAGTTTTTATTTATAATAATTAAGAATAATGCAAATTTATAATTCAGACATTATCAGTAAATAATACTCATATAATACTTCTCTCTCTCTCTCTCTTCCCTTAACATACCTTATTATAATATTTTATTTTGATTTCTAGATAAGTTATGTTAAAGTTGAAAAATTATGCAACTATTATACCCAACACTTAATTGAAAATGAGTGTAATATATATTATTTTGAAGTTAAAAATTTTATTAATTTTTAATTACATCAATATTATTTTATTTTTGCTTATAATTTATAATAATATATATTCTTTTTAATCTATTAATTTATATGAGATTTATTATGATATTGTGAATCACAGTATGAATTTTTTTAAAAAAAAGTTGGTTCGGTGTAGTTATTGATAAAATCAAGGAATATGTGTAGTTATTGATAAAATCAAAAGATATTCTTGAACTTCTTGTATAGATGATTTTTTGTTATGGCTCGCTACTAATGAATAAAATCGGAGAGATTTTTTATTAGTGTTGAGATATCAATTCTATTGTAATATTGTCGTAGTTATACCTATAAAATTTTTGCAATTGATTTTTAAATTTGTTTTGACTTATATTTTGCAATTTTCTCACATATATTAAGGTCTACATATGACTGAATGTCCAACAAAACAGAAAAACGCATTATTTGTGATTAAGGATGAAGATTGGTTTGTTATTAAAAGATAAATAGTTAAATTTCTTTTAATATTGTGAAAATTTGCGTTTTCAAATTTTGATAAATTCAATCGGTTGAATTATTGATAAATCAAATGATTCTATCTAATCCTCTTGATTATATGACTTTTTTGAAGATACGATAAAAAATATTTTGGTATATGATTGTTACCAAATAAATAAGAAATCACCATAATTTATTATTAATATTAATAATTAAGATTCTATCATAACATTGTGATACATATCATAATAAAATTTCCATAATTGGTTTTTAATTTTTATTTTGTAATTATATTGCAATTTTACTGTGCATATTCAAATATATTTTCTAAAAAAATAACTAATTTGATACACACTTTTTTGAAGACATATTGCATTGTTGGTTACCAAAAGAATAATAAATTGCATCGTAGTTAATATGAAAAACCAAATTTTTATTGCAATAATTAGCACAAAATAATTTTTAAAATTCCTACCACTTTATTTATATAGAAATTCATGCTATACCGAATGACACGATTTACAACAAGTAAGTATAATTTTATTTTCATTTTTTTATAAATATTGAAGTAATTTTATAAAATATTTCTTGTTGGAAAATATGTAACTGTTCTTTCATACTGACTGGCTGAAATATTTTTAATCAAATCCAGAGGTTTTTCATGGGATGTAATACAAATGCATGGTTAAAAGACATCTATTGCTTACTAAGAAAATTACTACTTCACCATCAGTTGACTTTTGTGCTTCCTCGTAGTTGACCCAACCCTCGGTGTAATTTTGTAACCATATTTTCATGTCATCAACAAACGAAAACTACGAACATAAACTGACTTGAACAAAAGACGAGTGTCGAATTTAAGTTAATTGCACATAATAAGTCCTTAAGCGTCATAGCAAATTGAAACGTGCGCAGCAATTACAGCTACAAACTTCAGGCAATCGGAAACAGCCAGAAATTACAGAGCCATAAAAGCAACATGGATAATCCTGATAACTAAAATTCAACAAGGCGGGAATAATGTAGCATCGATGAATAAAGACAATCTTTTTCCTAAATTACTTGCCTAACAATATACACAAACCTAAGTTTAACCACGAGCAGCTCTGAGAAAGTTGTCGTAAGGGCTTGCAGGTGGCAGCCTCAGAGCTAGCCAAGTGTTTGTGGACGGCACAGACCCTACAACTGGTTCGCCACAGGATGTCTGCGAAAAAAAAAAGGGAAATTAAAAAAAAAATAGAAGATTTTAAAGTCACAGTAGTGAGAAAAATGGAAACTAATGGGTAAATATGTCGAAAATACCAAGTAACCTGGTTGCATTTATCCATTATTACAATATATTACATATATGTATCTTTCTTTCACGACAACTAAAACAACACACAAGTTACTAGAATAAACTTACAAGTTTGATTGAGTTTTCAAGTACTGGAAAACGAATTTTGAGAACACTTTGATGTTTATAAGGAAAATGAGACTACTTTTTTTATGAGTGGTTTTGAAACAGATATTTTTACATAAATAGTGAAAACAGTAATAATACAAACCAGTTTAAGTGGGATGTGATCGGTGACTGAGATGTAGAGTGGTTAAGTGGTACGAAGAAAATGACAAGTGAAAACAATTGATTTGGATGCCAAAGTCTAAACCAAAACCTGATTCCAATTTTACGAATAGTAGTTAGAAAATGAAAACCCTACAAGGTTTGGAGCTGACCTTTTCAATTCCTGTGGCGGAAAATGAAGAAGGCATGAAGCCATTAGTTTTGGGGCAGGGGATATTATCGTGGGCCAGCCAATTAGAAAGCTTCTTTCTGGAGTCAGTACCAAATGTCTCACACTGGTTCGTGATAGCGCTGTATGGAAGTGGTGATGTGGACACGGATGATCCCGCCACTTGTCCCGCAACCTCAAGTGCCTGAAAATAAACAATTGCCTTATACTTACAAAAAAAGTTATAAAATCAAAAGGCCAAATTATATATATATAAAAAAAAAAAAAAAGGGAAAGGGATATTACCGATTCTAGCAGCTGGCCAATGCTGACAATATGGGACATTGAAGGAGAAGGAGAAGCAGGCACCTTGGGTATGAAACGAGTTATATCAGCAACTGATGATATACTCATAGCATCATCTTCAACTAAGGAATTTGCTGAAAACTCCTGTATCAATCAAAATGATTAATATCTAAACATCTTTTCAGTAGCCACTCGAAAACCAGCTTCTATCCAGACAACCAAAGGTTCGAAATGTAAGGTTGTGGTTCCTAGCACTTTCTTCTCAATCAGAATTACACATAAACTTCAGGACAAACAAAAACACACAAAAATACAACCAAAACTTTACGATCATTTGTCTGGAAGGAAATACAAAAATGAATAAATGATTGCGAAAACTCCAAAGGAAACTCACCCCATCAAAAGATTGTGATCCCTTAGAGTGTGCAGCTCTTTGAAAGTGATCCATGTCCACTATAGATTGTGCGCCGAACATGAAAACTTCATCCGGCACAAATCCCTCCATTAGCTGCTTAGCAATGTCTTCCGACTCATACTAGTAACAAATGAAAAACAAATATATAAAAATAAAAACAAACATTATAATAATCTTCTTTTCTTTCTAATGTAAGAATTACAATAAGCTATACCTTTGTAATGGTTGACAAACTTTCAACTAATAAGGAAAGCACGACTTTATCAGACTCTTGAGACTTGCCCCGCAAATTGACCAGGGTCAACAAAGCCTCTTCATTATCAGACGCTGAGCCGTAATCTTTCACTTCAGATTGAGACTTTACATAGACTTGAAAGTCGTCACTTATGCCGATATGTGGGTCCACCTAAATTCATTCAAAAGAATAGTTGTAGAGTATTGAAAACTTACTTTTAGTTAGAAAAAGTAAAATGGTGGAGAAATACAAATTAGTCAACTATAATTCGGATAAAACAAACTAATTAATAAAGCTTTCCAAATTGAAGTGATCAAATCTCTAATCATTAAAAAAGGGAAACAAGTATAAATAATGTGGATTAAAAAACAAAACATGTATTTAAATACTTACATCCGAATCAACTAACAAGTTGACCAGATTACAAGTCTCGGCAATATGATACAGCTTAGCAGCAAACATCATCATTGCAGTCGATAGTACAAGAAGTGACCTCCGATAAGCTGGAGGCGAAGACCCTGTAATCAGAGAAGAATGCATCAAAATTGAAATTTTACTTCAAAAACGTGAGAAAAAATTCATTGGTAACAGTTCAAACCATGATTGGAGTCCAAAGCAATCTTTCTTATCGACAAGGGAAGCTGAAAAAACCTGAGTATCAGAGTATCATTCAAGTTCTGCAACCAAAGCAAGCGGGAGATCATATCACATGCCAGAAATAAAATAACAGAAATAAAGAACCCAGGTTTGTATAAGAAAATACCAAAACTTGTATAGCATATATCTAAAGATGGGGCATGGAACTTGTGTTCACACGGAAACTAAATAAATAAACATTAATTATAATATTAATCGTGAAAAAACATTCTACAAGGAAGAATTTTGTCCACAATAAAAAGAGAATTTGTCAAGTAAATCAATAACAATAATAATGATTAAATTAAGAGGATTGTGACTAGTCAAAGCCCGGAAAACATACAAAATACAAAGATATACAAGACATGAATTGAAGTAAGAACCTTAAGCCGACAAGAAATAAGTGCTAAACAGAATGACTGTGCAATAGCTTCAATATTAGCAGGCAGGTTATCAGGTAGATTGACTTCTATCCATAAAGCTGAAAGCAACTGAGCCATTTGATCCTCATTGCATTGCAAAAAAATCTGTTCCTACAATTAATAAATAAATAAAAAAAAAAACCACTAAGGAATACATAATCAATACAACATGAAAATTTTTGACCAAGAAAAAAATTCCTTACAGTCTCTTTCAGGATAGAAGGCCCAATAGTCCTGTCAACAATGGAGCTTATTATGTGCATATTAGGGGAGCTCTTGTGAGACCTCCCATGCTTCCACTCATCCTCAGCTCTTTCTTCATTTGCATGCTTCACGTTAGTTCCGTATACTTCTATGCGAAGCTTTTCAAGCAGGGCCGTAATTGAGGAAAATGTTGAAGAATTTTTGGAATGCAACTTTGGATTCTTGAAAGCATCGCTCTTCGCATGAGCGTAGCTTGGGATTAGGAGAACACAGAATATTTGATGCCCTCCGACTCGTATTTCGACGTCAGAATGCGACATCACTTTCAGGAGTTGAATGAAGAGAGCTTCCGGAAACACCTGAAAATTCTCAAGCCATCAAAATTCATATCAAGGAATTTTGGATACTAATAAAAATTACAAAGGGAAAATAATCGACACAATGCAGCCTTTTTTCTGGCTTGCTTTTCTATTATGTTACACTTAGACAATTTATTAGGAACACGATGTACAGAAAAAGTATACACAACATTAAGTTTATCTAAATCATCAACAGATAACAAAAGTAAATTATGGAATTTAACAAATGTGATTACAAGGGAACCCTTGAATTTTAAGCTGGATATAAAGTAGCTCAATAATTTTTTGAAACAGCATTCCAAATATCTCATGTTTTCTTTCTTCAAAAAAAAAAAGAAATGGCAGGAAGTATTATTAAAAACTAGCAAATCTAAAAATCCAAAAAACCCAGTTACTTAAAGTAATACATCCATTAATATCTCAAAATGTTCCCTCAAGAATCTAGAGAAGAAGAAAATAACTACAACAATATCCAAAAGGCCACTCGCCTGCTGTGCTTGGAAAGATACAGAAGCCAAGGAAATCACGTGGGCTAGGATAATAAGTGAAGCTATGGCTGCCCTTGCAACAACTCTAACTGGAGAGAGCTTCTCCAGGGTAATTGCCATCATATCAAACAGCGGCCTCACATCAACAATCTGTGGAAAAATTAACCAAAGATTTTCTTTTGAAGGCAAAACAGAAAAATGATGAGTAAAAAAAAAAACAGAAAAAGTTCCTTCACTTCAGTCATTACCCCTTTCACTGTTTCTAGCAAGCAAGTCTCGATACAAGTCCGCAAATCTGCATTCAAATCCCACTCCTGCTCTCCAATTGAATTCGACTCGGCTGTTGCCTGAAAGCTTTTGCGCAAATGCCTGAAGAGGTCACTAACGAACCCCATGTCTGAGATCACCATTTCCAACCTGACCTGACGGGCCAGACAGCTGGCAGTCCGGATGATGTGGCATTTTGTTTGAGGATCGTGCACAACATTCTTGTGGTCCAGATGCCGAACGACACCGGCCAAGATTAACTGCTGGTGTCCTGTAATCACATGTTAAGATGTCTTGTCAGGGTTTCTAGGATTAGAATCTAAAAAGTCTAAAGCAACCATAAGCCATTAGCAAGTTACACCAAAAGGTGAAATAGCCAAAAACAAATAGCAAATTTTGCCAGAAACAGTTATTATCAATCTGGAATAAATAAACATATATAAATAAAAGTATGTATGTAAGAATATATAAACAAATATAATATATATAATATATATGGAGTGGAGCCAATAGGAATACTCTTAGAGCATCTCCAACGCCATGGCTTTGAAAGATAATGATTTTTAACACATGTCAATTAATGATTGTAATGTTCATTATGGGCTTCAACTTATCATTGGGCCATTATCAATATTGCCAAATGCGGAGATTTCTCAAGAACACGGAACTTTTTCACTCAAATTCCCACCTTCTCCACATTCCCAAAAACACCCTTTTAGTTGGTATAGAGTAAAAGGTCTTTCTTTTATGAAGAGTTTCGAGTTGAGGACCTATTATCTAACTAACCAAAAAAACGAGAGCAAGTCGCATACGTATAGTCTCCTGTATTTTCTCATTTCTCACGATTTATTAGTTTGCCAAACTAAACATGCAATAACAAAAATATAGGTATGCATTTCACAGTAACTGAGTAAGCATATGAAAGTAATAAGTATGCATTTTATATATATGCACAAACCTGATGAATAATTAATTTATGCCCACAAATTGGTCAATATATACAAAATAAAAAATCAAGTTCAAACTCCCTTAGTTCGTTTGAAGAATGTGAATTGCTCGTATAAAGAAACGGAGAATCTTTTAATATAGAAACATATCCAATATATATATCCAATACACATATATAATGATTAAAAAAATTTGCCTGGGTTCTCCACAAAGGACGACATGTCAGAAAGAAGAACAGGGGCCAGGCCTTGTGGGGTGGCCCACTGCCTTTTCATGTCAAAGTAGACGAACATCGGGTCTAACACTCTTCGCATAGTAGTGCTCTCTTTCGCCAGATCAACCATCCTCTGGACGCATATTTGTGCCCATATTTTTGGAGTCTCCATCTCATCCCTGAAGTCA
>BKCP01008292.1:2399994-2447675 GCA_008636005.1 Striga asiatica | reverse complement strand
ATTAAAACAGAGCCTTATGTGTCCTAGTGGCTACAGCCAATACCCAATTACTATCCAGCTTAAAAGAAATAAATAAAAAGCTATGTCACATCTTCACCAGTAAAAAGGAGAGAGAAAAAAACACCTTGATAGAAGAGAAGGGTCTTTCCTTTCGGGCCGTATTCTTACGAGCATGTGGGTGGGGCTGAACTCACCACCAACACCAGGCGCACCTCGTCCGTCGGATCTTGCTACTTCATCCACCCAATTATGATGGGCTTCCCTTCTTTCCTCTTCTTCTTCGTTTTGTGACTCGGTCTCATAATTATCAAGGGTAGCATGTACAATCTGCAAACACAGCACACATATCGTTTGAACAAAGTTTGACAATTTTTGCTCTGTGGCTCTGATTAAATTGCTTAGAATAAAGGCTCACAATTGAAAAAAAATAAAAAATAAAAATAAAAAAAAAACACTAGAACTGGCGGGAGGGAAAAAAATACCTTTTCTTTCAACTCTTCTAGTGAAGAAATTCAGATGACATAAGCAGTAATACAAATTCAATTGATGAAACTAAAATTTTTTTAAGATAACAATAAGTGTTATAGAGCATGTATTTATCAAATTTGAAATTCCCAGGCAAACTTGCATGCTTCTCTATGCACTTACAATTACTAATAACAAATAGTTTTCGTTATCTGAATAGGATATCTGGGAAATGAAAATGAACAGTCGCTTACACACATGCAACTAACAACACTACTATTATAAAGCGCCGTGATATGTGAGCACCAAACCAAAAATTTGAATTTGTGTAGCAACATATAATTCTCTTATAAGACCTATCATGTAATAGATCATATACACTGAATTTGTATCTAGAAAATGCCTACACTACAGAAAGACAAACCTTTTCAAATTCTGTGAATATATGTGAGAATTCAGCCATAAACCAGACCTGCAGATAGAGAAGCAAACCACTCAAATGAGGCATTAATAAAAGCCAAAAAGAAAAAAGTACAAAACACAACCAAATATAGTTATGTGAGCACCACGATGATCTAGGTGTCTTTTAATTCTTAATTAAATGCCGCAGACAAACTTAAGTACTCTACTTTAAAGTTACCATGGCCGAAAGGCATCGCAAGCTCGACGCCCTTAAAACATGCTTTTGCTGCTCATCTTCGGTTGAACGTGTGAACATGCAAACTTTGTCAACAAAATTTTCAATATTGTGTGTATATGTCCCATCCACCTGTGGAAACATAAAAAGAATAAGACAGAAGCATAGTCTGCACCCATGCTTAATCAAATAAGACCCATGCTAATGAAATAAGATGACGAACAAACACCCCCTTTTAGTTCCTTTTTTTTACTCTCCGTCACTCATTTCTTTCTAATATTTTAATCTTTCACTTCACGAATGATGCATCTTACTACTGTGACACCAAATCTTTAAAAAACTTATATTCATACAACTATAACTCGAAAGGAATTCTCCTCCGTACTATAATAAAGATTCAGAAATGCACTTATTTTATTACTTTTTTTGGCGAGGAAGGAAAATGTACCTAAAATCAAGTCACTGCCCGTGAAGCAGAAAATATATGATTGTGATAGGCATATATAAAAGATAAATGACTTTACACTTCATTGCTAAAGATGAAATATCATAGTTCTAAGGCCCAAAATCACCTGACAGTGTATAAAAGTAGTAAGAGTATCGCATCCAATTATCAACACAGCATCCTGCTTAGACTCATCAAGCAGTTCAGTAACAACATTCAGCAAGTTTGCAGCAAAATATGCCCTGTGAACATATGGAGAGAGCATGACATTAAAATTGGGAAGAAAAAACAAAGACCTGGTACAGTAGATCCCACAAGCATTCACAAAACATTTAACTAGATTATAAATGTGAACAGAATAGAAAACGAGATAACCTGCAATATCTGCAGACAGATTATGTTCAAAGTTCAATTACAAACATTCAAGAACCATTAATGGTTGATCAAGCAAGCATTTTTATGATCACAAGGTAAGTAATTACGTAGGGGAAACTTACTTTTGCTCCTTACAAATGCAGAGTAGTTTGTTGAAAGCCTCAGCAACAACACCTACAAGTCTGGTGTTGCCATTTCGCAGTTCTTTGTAACATCTTTCTTCAAGATATTTAGCGATCTAACAAAGCAAATTTGGCAAACAAGAAAAAAAAATCTCTGTCAGTTGGGCCAACATATATGACTTTAGAATTAGTATACACAACTTGCTTACCTTTGGAATCCGCAAAGGGTTTTTGGAGGCATATTCACAGAGCTTTACAACTTTTCTTTCATTTGAATGCCCTTCCTGCATTAGGAAAAAAGAAAATATCACAATACATTAATTCAGTTGTCTTAGAGTTCATCTCTCTCTTAAGCTGTATATTTGAAGAGTTAACATGCCCAAATAAAATTTTTGATAAAAACCAGAATTACATAACTTTTTTCGATTTTCATTGCATCTATACGAGGTGCACTATTTAGAATGATATTACAAGGAGAAATCAACCAAGGAATTATAAAGAAGAACAAGATACAAAATACTAAATCAACACAACGTAAAGAACCAAATGTTTAAACCATATCACGACAGAGAAAAATAAACTGATGATAAAGTACATTTATGACCAATGTTCTCTCAACTAAACAACAAAAACCAGCTGAGCACGTGATTCTTCATGTTTTCAGCTATAAATACCGTATCAAGCCCAAACCGAAATGTCAAGTTAGGACTTAGGAGAGAACAAATGCCACAAAAAACACAAGCTTTTCTTGAGAAAAAGTGAATTACTCACAGGAGACTTGGGAAATATCTCAGCAAGCAATTTCTTGTAACGTTTAACAGGTTGCCGAGACCGTGACCTCAAAGCTGGGCAGCACACACACATGCTCTCACATGCTGGGAATATCTTACGGGAAATTATACCCATTTTTGGTATCCTACAAACAAAAAATAATTAAAATGGTTATAGTAATATAATGCCCACTTTTCGATTAAAGCAAATTAACATTACTCTTTTACAAGACATCATAACCATTGTAAATTTCTACTTTTATGTTCAAAACCACAGAGATGAATGAATGCAACATCACATTTTTAAACAAACAGAAAAAAATTGAGCTAATATTAGAATGAATAAGCAGAAGGGTACATATGCAAAGAAGCTCAAGAAAACGTTTCAAGAAAAAGACAAAAAAATCAGATGTATTTTTAAAAAGGGGAAAAGAAAAGGCAAGATCTTTTCATCTCAAGCATCGCAAACAACAAAAGAAAATGGGGGGGAAAGTACATGTTACTACAAGTGAAGCACAAATGCTATTAAACACCATAAAAATCATTCATTTATCGTGTTAAAACAGAAATGGGGCCTGATAACATGAAAGAATTAAGAAATTACAAACTTTTCACAGCAAAGACAGATCTGGGGAGCTAGAGAAGAACTCCCACACAGACCCTCCAACGGTTTTCTCGGATACTTTTCAACCCAACTCCAATTTTCGAACTTTAAACTAAAGAAGTACAAGTGATGGAAAAAGAAAAATAGATTAAAAAGGGTCTGAATACAATTTGTTCTGCAGGACCAAAATTGAACGAGAAAAGAGGGAGAGAGGGGAAGAAAAAGAATTGAGAGGTAGAGAGCGATCACGTGATTGTCAGTCTACTTTTACTGTGTCTAAAGAGTAAAGAGTCGTACGTTTTGTCTATAGATCAGAAAACTTGGAAGTCCAATAACATTTTTTTTAATTTTTTTTTGGATACATTAAAGTGAGGCTACGGCGAGCCTAAACTAGAACCGATCGAGAATGAGACACCCAATAACATTTTTTCGACACAGTCTTGTTACTGGTATGTATTTGTTTATAAATTTCAAATTTATCTTTTTCCTTTTTGTACTAGTATGTACCCGTGCGATGCACGGTGGGCGCATAATTTAAAACATATTAAAGTACTTATTTTAAATATAATTAATTCAATTTAACATCTAATTATAGAAACAAAAATAAAAAAAAAAAGAAATCATATATTATTAAAAACTTCTCTGTACACAACATTATTTGTTTGATTTGGGGGCAAATCATGTTCACCACATATTAGAATTTTCAGACCCCTTCTGTTGGTGACGCGCGAAACAGCAACATATAATTGGCCATGACTGAAAACCGGTTTCTTCAAGAATAAACCAACGTGAGATAAGGATTGACCCTGACTCTTGTTAATAGTCATTGCATAAGAGACCACGATAGGAAACTGCCTTCTTTGAAACTTAAAAGGTACTCTTGCATCGGAAGGAGTTATCGTCATTCGAGGTATCAACACTTTATCCCCTGCATGGTCGCCCGTAAGTATCCTACATTCTAGGACATGATTGGAGAGTCTTGTTACAACCAAACGTGTCCCGTTGCACAATCCCATAGAATGATCCATGTTCCGCAACAGCATAACCGGAGTTCCCACCTTCAGATGCAACTCATGATTTGGTGTACCAGAACACTTGAGAGAATTTAAGAACTCAGGAGTGTGGATTTCTGACAAGAAGTCAGAATCCAAATCGGATTTACACGTACTGTCGGAGCTCAAATATACACGACCTTCTGTTAGATTCAACGACGACATGTATTGGTTGATAGACTCAACGATCTCCAACGTAGGTGCAAGTATGGCTCTGTCCTTCAGATAACTTGGATCATCTGTTGCGTTCTTGAACATTGGATACGTGCTCTCAACAATTGCAGCAATGGGGTCATCGGATGGGTCTATTAATAGATCATCTGGTATTTCAATGGAGGCACAACCATCGTTAACACCTCCAATAGTACCATCTCCGATGCTAGCAATCCAATCAGCAAATTTAGAAAGCTCCTCACGTTCATCCGAATCATCAAGGCTCTGAAGACGCATGTTCTTCGTTAACCTAAGCACGGTACAATCTTGCCAAATGGTTGAAGCATTTATCGAAGCATTAACAATCTGTTGACGGTTCCCCTTTGGAATCACTGGTAGGATTTGTCGAAAATCTCCACCAAAAACAACAGTCTTGCCACCAAACGGTTTATAATGGTTCATCGGGTTGACCGTTCCCATGATCGCCTGAAATGACGTTTGAACAGCTTCGAAGCAATGCTTATGCATCATTGGAGCTTCGTCCCATATGATGAGGGAGGACCGTATAATTAGCTCTGCCAGAGGGCTAGCCTGGTTGATATCACAGGACGCATTTTCGTGAAGATTAATAGGTATGCCAAAGCGAGAGTGTGCAGTTCTTCCACCAGGCAACAGAAGAGAAGCTATTCCACTCGATGCAACACAAAGCACGATCTGACCCTTCGATCGCAATCCCGCAGCTAATGTTCTCCACAAGTACGTCTTACCGGTTCCGCCATAACCGTAGACAAAGAAAACACCGCCCTGACCTGAGTCTACCGCTGCCATAATTCTTGAATAAACTCCTTTCTGTTCGTCAGTCATATTTCTAAGAAGATTACTGTGCTCGACAGATAAGGCCTTGCGGTCATAATTTAGCTCATCCAAAATCAATCGATTTGTACTCGTAGTAACACCGGTCATATCAGGAAAAGGCATTGTTGGATATTCTCGAAGACTCGTACCGCGACGTCTCAACAAATGTTCAATTTCAGCGAGAGCTAAATTTTTTATATCTGCATCACTCAGCTGCAAACCTAAGAAGGAAAACAATTCAAAGTCAGAATTACAAAAAATCGACTATAGTACTTAAAAAGGAAATGAAAAATAATAAAATAAACAATAAAACATAAATAAAAATTAAGTCACATACTTTCATTATTGAAGAGAAGACGTTGTCTATAAACGATGTCATCAGAGAGAAAATCCAAACACTGTTCCCATACGTGCTCGGGTCTACCTAACGATCCAGAAACCAACAACGTTGCAAACATGCGTCTCAGAGAATCAGCAGATGCCCATTGACTTGCCTCAGATATGCCATCAACATACTCACGATCGTCACCCAACAAACCTAGAGCGTGGCAAGCATCACGATACGACGAATATTGAACGTTGGCTGCCTTCATATAATCCTCGTGGCATGTTGCTCCACGGGTTACATTAAGCATGCACCTCAAATAGAAATTATCGCCGGCGTTAGGAGGAACATAGCGCAGGCGGGCTATAGCGCCATCTCTGATTCGAGGGGTCCACTCTCTCAACGTCGTGTTCCAAACAAATTTCCTTGGTGCCTCAACATATGTGAGCTCCCTCGCCTCAGGATACTTCTTGTTCGCTTCCATCCATGCCAAAAATTGACTCTCATTTACAGTGGGTTTTTGAATAACCTCATCAATACGATCTTCATCCTCAAAAATAACGTACTGTTCGCCTTTCAAATGGAAACTCAAACGCTGTACAGGAGGTTTTTTGTACTGTAGTTCATAACCCAACAACCTCCAAGCCGCCTCACATGAAGAAACATATCTACAGTCGTAGAACATGTTAATCTCGTCAACAGGCTTATCCGGCTCTCCGTCTCCGGTCGCCTGATAAAACGATGCGGTGACACGATCATTGCCCTTATTGACATATTTGAAGAGGTACTTGATGGACCGGGATTGATTGCACCACTCAACATTTATGTGAGCACCATATTTCATCAACAATTTCCGATTGTGGGGCACGACAAAACCGTTATGGACAACTACACCATTTTTCTCCATATGTCTTCCGTTGTCCCGACGCCTATACCGCGGATAGCCATCATCATCGACAGTCGTGAATTCAAGAAATGGTTTTGGAAAACGTTTACTGCATTTTCCATCAACCATGCACGGAGATTGCTTTCTGGCCAATCCACACGGGCCGTGGATCATGTGTTCCTTTACAGCTTCATAATAAGAAGGATCAGAAGACTCATCAGGTATCTCAGCAGAGATAATTCTATCTATGTCCGAAGGATCGGGAAACTTGTTTTCCTTTGCTAAAAAAAGAAGTATATGGGCATGAGGCAATCCGCGTTTTTGAAATTCAACAGTGTATACAACTGAAAACAAAAAAGAAGAGAATGTCAAACAATTATGAATATTACTGTAGAAGAATTAAAAAGAAATCAAATTTTGTAAAATAATGATCGTACCTGCTATTACTTTACCAAATATTTGTTTCTCACGGAAATCCCGTATCAACTGCTTTAATTTTGATCTAAAAACTCTGCAAACGATATCGGGACGATCCTCAGGACGTAAGTTCTTTGGGCCTAAAAAGCGAAGGATCTCGGGCCACTTTGGGTTGCATGTGAATGTTATAAACAAATCGGGATAACCTGCCCATCTGCATATCGCCATTGCATCCTGATAGTTCTGAATCATATTCCGAGCCCCCCCAGTGAAAGTCGAAGGTAGAATTATTCTCTTTCCTCTAGATCCTGGATCGATATCACCACGAAGAACAGCATCCGCTAACCCATTGTACATGTCACATCGTAGGCGAGTTTGATTGTAACGGATATATCTCAATCTCGATGATTCAACCATGGTATATGCATCAACGATAAATTGTTGAAACAGTCTCCTGGCCGAAAGAATAGTAGACGGTTCGTGCTCCCTATCGTGGATTCGATAAGCAAAATATTCCCTGATACTCACAGTTGTTCGACCATCCTCTTTTACTTCTCTCAGATCAGAAAATGGGATGTCTTCTCTGTACCCATCCTCCCCATAAGGCAACAATAGGGGATATTGTAAAGCCAAATAGGAAGCATTAAGTTCATTGATTCTCCGTAGGCGTCCACTTTTGGTCTCAACCAATATATCCCTTTCACCCATTGCTTGATCAAAATCTCCAACCACCAAGGCAGCAACTTCAGAGCTTGTAGGCAAGTTATAACATCTACCATCACTATGTCTCCTTCCAATTAGACGAATCTTCACATCACTTTGGCCGTGTTGTTGAATTCTTTCCCTAGCCATACGAAACGACTTAACCAGTTGATTGTGCTCGTCCAACATTGTTGTCAAGCGAGCAACAATTTCCTCATGCAAATCAGAAATACCGTCAGAGCTCCTATAAGAAAAAAAAATTAAATTCGTAATCAGCTTCACAAATATGTGACGAAAAAATTACTATAGACTAAAAATTAAAAATTTATAAATAACCGCATAATCTATTACGCAAATTACTAACCTGACTGCGTTCATTCTATTGGATAATTCATTATCCGTATCATAGATATAAAGCTGCGCAAATTTTGGAGTTGCACCTTCGGATGGAAGTAAACTACCAATCAGATGATAGTTTTGGCCGTGTAGAGTGAATACCGGAGGACCTGTACCATTGTTGATCCCTGCATCAATCTTCCCGCCCAAAGAAGTAAAGCCAAACATACTGTTATAAGATCTGATATTCTCCTGAAAGTGTTTGCTATTGCGGCTATCTCCGTGTAAAAGCTCATTTAAATATGCAGGTGGATTATGTAGTGCAGGCAGTTGTATCGCCCCGTTCATACAACAGCCCTTATATTCAGGATGAGTTGTAGCCTTTTTTGAAGATTTTCGCTCAACATACCAAAACAGTGCTCCGCAATAAATACATTGATAGCTAGCATCACCCATGTCCCAGTATTCTACAAAATTTTAATTTTAAGAAAATATATTAAATTGCAACAGATGAGCAGAAATCAAAAAATAAATATAATGTTTTATTAACGTAAAACATACCGGATTGGGACGATGTGGATCCAACAATCTTCTTCGGTCTACCAGGTTTTCGTTTGGGAACGGGAAGGGGGACAACAGCGTCCACAGTGTGATCGACTACATCATTGAAATAAGTAGGAAAATAACTCAATAGAAATAAATATATTAAATTGCAACATATAAAAAGAAAAAAAAAACAAATATAATTTTATATTAACACAAAACATACCGGATTGAGTCGATGTAGATTCAATAATCTTCTTCGGTCTTCCAGGTTTTCGTTTGGGAACGGGAAGGGGGACAATAACATCCACGTTGTGATCGACTACATCATTTAAACCAGTTTGCAAATAACTCAATAGTAAAAAGTATATTAAATTACAACAAATAAGATGAAAAAAAAAATGATAACATTTTATTAACGTCAAACATACCGGATTGGGTCGATGTGGGTCCAACAATCTTCTTCGGTCTACCACGTTTTCTTTTGGGAACGGGAAGAGGGACAGCATCATTCACGGTCAGATCCACAACATTATTGAACTCAATAGGCAAAGACCTCTTTTTACCGCTATTAATAGCATGTATGGAATACGACGGAAGACCACCTGTACATTTTAATTAATTTAATTTACAACCCAATGTATACCAAGTAAAATATAATATCTGAAAGAATTAGATCTTTCAATTTATATTAGTCTTACTTTTGTTTGATTGATTCAGTGGCATATCATGCATAACTCCCGAACCACCATCATCATCAGAATCACTCGTAAGGTCTATAACGATGTTCTGGGTAAGATTTTTTGATAAATTATCATTGGGTTGTATGGCATTACCTGAAAGACAAATAATATATATTAGTACATTTAAACAAATTTATGTTGAATAAGTATATATTTCAAATAAATAATAAAAAGTAGGAATGACGTACTGTTTTTAACATTATGTGCGATTTGATGTCTTTGGGTGGAAGAACAACTGGCATTTACCTCTACATGAATTTTAATAAAAAGCATAAAAAAACACTTAATTCAATTATGAAAAAAGTTATTAAAATACATTTAAATACGTTCAATTCAACATACCATGTGCCACACCAGATATTGTATGGTTTTGAGGACTATGTAACACACTTTCATACTTATAGGACGTATAACTCAAATTACTTGAGCTTTGTTGAGGAATCAAAGATGATACATGGCTCGATGGTGATGTCACACAACCTGTTTAGTTTAAGATTTATAAAATGATAAATTCATAATGTATATTTAATAATATTAAAAAACATATGTAGCATTAATTAATTATAAATAATATTAAAATAAAGTATGCATTACCTTTTTTAGTACTGTAATTAGTCTTATTGTGGGGTGTGGAAGAATCACCAGTTCCAAGTACTAAATTTAAAAAAAAAAAACAATAATCGAAATTTGTTAGATGAATAAAGATAAGGACTAATTAAAGTATATTATGAAAGTAAAGTATGAATTGAATAACATTATACCATTAGTCACATCAGATAATGGCAAGTACTGAGAACCATGTAACACACTATGATACTGATATGAAGTTTTTTTCGATGGATCATTGTTTCGTTGAACAATAAAAGATGATCCTTTGACAACTGGTGAAGTCATTGAACCTGTAAAAATTAAGATAAAGTCAAAATTGTGATATAAAAATTGTATTTAACTTGTTTAACACATACAATTGTAATGTTGTAAATATATCTTATGTTAATAAATTACTAAAATTAAATAAATAACTACATTAAAGTTTAAAAAATTGATGTGACTTGATTCACATGTAATGTTGTAAGTATATGTTATGTTAATAAATTACTAAACTTAAATAAATAAGTAAATAAAATTTGAAAATGAATTAATTGAAATTATTATATAAATCGCTGCCATTATTTTATAATAATATATTATTAAATAAAATTAAGATGATCACTTATTTATTATTATATACACATTAATTTATCAATTTAAATGGACCATTATTTTTTGTTGTGTCTAATTATGAGCCCAATCCATTACAGAATAAGTCTAGCTAAAAAAATTATAATCGGGCCTGTACCAGAATTAAACTAACCGGCCCAAACTCAATTAAAATGACGATCGAATGGTCTTAGTTATTCAACTATGATCTAACGGCTGCAAGTGGACATTGGGAGATATAAATAGATAGTTTGTCCGAGAAAGTAGGGTTATCTCATTTTCATTTCGCCCACTTTCTCAGTTTCTCTCTTATGTCTTTGCTTTCTCCGCCGCCTCAGTTTCTGGTCACTTATTTTCGTTTTTTCAGAATTAATCTCTCAAAATCATTTTGGATCGATGAAAAAAAACACAATCCACGGCTCTTGTGGAAATTTTGTGTATGTTTTTGTAGATCTGAACGATTCAGCGTTATTTTAAGGGTTTTAAAGGTCGATTTTGAATTTAGGTTTTTCGAAATATTTGTTCGTTTAGTTTCGAAATAAGATCTAATTGTTGATCGATTTTGAATTTAGGTTTTTCGAAATATTTGTTCGTTTAATTTCGAAATAAGATCTAATTGTTGATCGATTTTGAATTTAGGTTTTTCGAAATATTTGTTCGTTTAGTTTCGAAATAAGATCTAATTGTTGATCGATTTTGAATTTAGGTTTTTCGAAATATTATGTGTTTGTTTTAATTTTTTTTTTTATTATTTTTGTATCGGTTTTTCCCGATTTTACTGTTTATGAGGTTGTTGGGCGCAAAAAATTATATGTTTTCTGAACCGAATCATGTATACCACTGCGGAAATGAACTCCTGGGTTTCTGTCGTCTCTGTTTTAAAATTAATGTTTTTAAACCTTTGACGACCGATTTCTTCAAGTGAGCGTATAGATCGGTGATTGATATGGTCAGACATACACAAAGTTTAAAAGGTATCGTATATTTTTTATGTGTAATTATAATGTTTTTAACATTATTGTTTTCGCCATGCACACTGTCGAAAAAATTCCTTGCCTGTATTTTCTAACATTATTGTTTTAAAAACCCTATGTAATTTTCACTGATGTTCAAAATATAATGATACATATCTGTTCGAGTTCGACTCCGTTTTTTATCATATTCTTAATTCCTTGCCTGTATTTATGCACATGAAATGAATCCACAATATCTGTTTTTTAATTAAAACATGGCAGTTCTAACAGGTGATTGTTCTTATGCGTATGCAATGATCTCATGCTATGTACATATATGAAAGATAGTGTAAGGACATTAACATATATATACACATTATCACGTGCATATCACCTACAGTCTAAACACATCTTCATACAACTTCAATAATGTGCATAATAACTTTAATTGAAATACAGTATATTTTTTGCTAAGTATGCTGAATCATGTTTTGAACACTACCTTGTGAATTCGAAACAAATGGTCCTGTATTCACCAATTTGGTGATATCTTGACATCTACCCAAATTGTTCATTCTCTTGGTGCAATGTCCACTTTCTAACAATATACTACCTGGAAGTATATTTCATGTGCATTGTAAATATACATCAAATAAGCAAATATTATGTTATGAAACACAAACTTTATATGCAATGAATGGAATATGTAGGCACACCATGTAATTAATCTTATATGATATTGATTTTGTTGCATGAGCATGAAATGGAGTGTGAAGGTCAAGTTGAACAAACTACTCATGTGAGCAGCTCTCACGTTTAGCATGCAGTGTGAAAGTCTGGGATGAAAGTACTCACAGAATGAAGAAAATAACAGGTACAGTTACAAACAGATCTTACATAAAATGTTACATATTAGTACAAAACATGGGCTGAAATAAAAAAACTATATTCTGCATCAGTTCTGATTTTAGTATACATAATATTGTTCACCAGTTCTGATTTTATTTTATCTTATTAATTGCGAGCATGATTATGAGAGAGAAGACACCGAGGAATGTTTGCCATATGTTGAAATACAACAAATCAGGTAAACAAACACAGCAAAGGTAAATTATGTTATAAAAAATAAAAAAATAACTCACATGGGTTCATATTTAAGTTTACATATCTTGAAATTGAAACATACCTTGTTCTTTCGGTTGATCTGTTTGTATATCTCTGTCTTGTGATTGACTTGCTCTGCCACCATTGACACATTGATTGTTTGGTTCTCCTACTCTATTTTGATTCATGATGCTTGCTTGAGAACTATAACTGCGAATGAAAAATCACAACAGATTGTTTTTCTAAAAACTATAGATGCTTCCCTCTTGTAACACTGTTTAAGGTTTTCTAAGAAGTATTACTGTGAATAAAAAAAACAAATTTCATATGCTAGTACTGGTCTAAAAAAGGATGAACAAAACGAATACGCGAGCTATTCAAGAGGGTTAGAAGTTTTTAATGGAGAGGAATTTCATATAGGTTAGGATTCTATTTATTAGGAAAGATAAATAAAATATTTTGTTTCCTAATTGCTAAAACTTAGGGCACGCGTGAATAGGAAAGATATGAGTAGTTCAAATAAAATGGATTCTTTTCGATTCTTTTTTTTTTTTGATAAGTTTTGATATTATTAGTTACCTTATTGCTATATTTTAGGCCACGTTTGTCACAAATGTTAGGAGTAGTTTAAATAAAGTTGGATTCTTTTGGATTAATTTTTATTTTTTATTTATTTTTTTTTTATGTTGTGATATTATTTGTTTCTTAATTGCTATAGTTTAGGGCACATTTGTCACACACGGTAGGAGTAGTTTAAATAAAGATGGATTCTTTTGGAATCATTTGTTTTTATGTTATGATATTATCTTTGTGTGTATGGTAAAGATAATACGAAGATAGAAAATCTCTTATGTGCGACTAAAATTATGTTTTCTTTTTACGAATAAAACTTTCCATTAAATAGATTACGAAATTAGGAAGAGTAGTTCAAAGAACACAAAATCATTAAAAAAGCAATAGTACTTATTAAATGGTAGTTAAAGCAAATAAGAAATTTTATAATCAATCAATCAATCTCGGGAATTATATGTTCCCTTCAGAAAATAATGAAAAAAAACATTAAAAGGTTGAAAAAGCATGAAGCCTATTTAACTGAATACTAATTAAATATCCAAGAACGAAATAACAACTAAGAACCCTCGAAGCAAACTAAATATCTTATGATTTTTTTTCTTCAATAAATAATAAATATAGCCGCCCATTAGTGTTGAGGAAAGATTCCGTTGTATTTGACCACACGAGTCGTGCTATTAATCACAAGCTTCCAAGTGTTGTATGTTGCCGTGTATCTCCCATTGTTGGGTTCAAGTTCATAGTTGCGGATCGCATAGACTTCCCCTACTTTAAAAACATCACGAAATTCCCTCATATTGGCAAAACGTATAACGCCAAATATTTGTGCCCCCTATAATATAAATATATTAAAAATAAATTGATTAATTCGTATGAATGTACTTACTGTATATAAATTTAAAATATTACCTCTTGGTCTTGAAATAAGATCTGGAAACGATTCTTGTCCTCCAAGACGAACTGAGTCTCTAAAATAAGAACAACTCTCAATTTTAAATAAGGTCTATTGGACCTATTGACTGCACGAAGTGTACCGAAAACGGCTGCCATTGTTTTTTTATCTTTTTTTAAGAATGTGTTTGTATGTTTTTTTTTTACCCACACGAATTGGAGAAACAGATGATAACACAATGAGTATATATAGAAGTCTAAGACCTCACTTCGTCTTAGAAAAAATATTTGTATATATCACATGAGATCTGATTTGATTGTTCTATAATCATTCCTTAATTATATATTTAAAATATGACTCATTTTCGATTTAGTTTAGTATTATTGTTTAGTTTTGTTATAACATCAACGATTAACTTCATCCCCATGGTACCAAATCCAAAATAATATTTTATGTTTGATCCATATCGCATGCTACTTTTTGTTATTGCATTTTTCTGTTATTTATATTTAAATATTTATTTATAATTTATTAGTGCATATATAATATTTTAATATCTATATATATATATGGAATGAACGTATTCATAATTTTTTTTTATATAAAATCCAACTTAGAAATATATATGTATATGTTTTATTAATTTTATTTCGTTAAGTTAGAGATTTGAGTGATGAATTCGTAAATAACTAAACACAAGTTTAAAGCAAATGAGAAATTTTATTATCATTCATGAAATCTCGAGAACTATATGTTCCCTAAAGAAAATCATGAGAAAAACATAATTATTCAGAACGCATAAATCCTAGTAAACTAAATACCAATAAAATATTCAAATACGAAATAAAAACTTTCAAAGCAACCCAAACATCTTAAAGAAATTGTCTTATTCATCTAAAAACAAAGTCTTCTAATTATCATCTTCCCCATCGGTCGGGAGCAAATTTCCATCATCATCAACCTTTGCTTTTCCCTTATTGCTTGTGACCGATTCATTCGCAAATAGATCCCTCAAGTCCCTCTTCGCGGTTGAAGTCTCGTCAACTTTCTCACATTCTTTATTGACCTTCAATGGGGTGGAGGCTTCATCGTCCAAGGCAGCATCCTATAAAAATTGAAATAATTCATTTTAATAAATTTTGACTTTACAAAAATATAAGGTGACTATATAAGTTGAATTTACTCCTTCTTTCGCAATGTCTTCTTCTCTTAGCAAGAGAGTCATAAAATCCGAGTCCTATTGAAAAAAGAAAAACGTTAGTATTTATTAAAAATAAAGAAAAGCGAATATTGATTGAAATAGTTAGACTTACATCTTCTTCATAAACCCATTGGTTATACTTTGAGACCAAGTTGTCATCAACTACCACCCTAAGCACGTTGAATGAAGAAGCAAAGTTGTAACGATCATTAGGCTTAATGCGAATTTTGAAAAGATATTTCTTGCCAACCAAATCTTCAACATCGTCAGGAAGATCAAAGACAGCCTGCTTCTATAACAATAGAAGAGAATTTTATATGTCAGCTTACTTAAAGTTAAAAAACATCATGCTAATGTTAAATAAAAAAAAATTATTGGTTAAACTCGAGATAATTACCTCCCTCTCGGCATATTCGCGCTTCAGTATATCACAAGGTTTGCCAATCATCCTTTGACAATCTTTATCCCAACAAACCACAGTCATATGCGCAGAAGCATCGTACACATCCATTTGAATTTTATATCTAATTTTTTCAAATTATCATGTCATAAAGTAATCATAAAATTAAAATTTTAAATTTAGTAAAATATAAAAAACAAACCGAAAAATGCCACGATTGTGAGTGCACTTTCGACACTTATGATTGAGCCCATCGGTCTCCATTGAACTACTACATCGAATACATGCCAAGTACCACCATTCATCTATGATGGAACCAATTGTTGCACACACCCAAATGTCCTTAGACTACAATGGACAAATCAAAAATCACGATTAAGTATTATAAAAATTCGAAAATCATTATGTATATTTTTTTTGTAATAATTCAAAGATTTTGTAATTAAAAAAAATATTGTGTATAATTATTTTGTAAATTACCTCCACACAATCATGTAAAGAATCAACTGTACTAACTACGACATCCCCGTCCTCCAGTTGTTGAAGTTCAGTCTTGACAACAATGGAACTATTCGACACCAAATGAGTATTCCTCAATTTACCCGCAGCCAACCTTGTGGTAGAAGAATATGGTAGAAGAATATATAAATTACGTAGAAAGATATAATATATTATTTATTAATACGTATATTAATAAACAATTTATTTAATGTACCTCCTCCTAAATTCACGAATTTCGGGGACATCCACACAAATGAGAAGAGTAACATCTTTTGATGTGCTTATTCGCACTTCACCTACGAATAAATAAATTAATTAAGATATTATAAATTATAAATAAAATAAGAAAAAAAATTATGTCAAAGTTAGAAAATATTACCATCAAACACCTTAGCACGGCACATTTGCATGATGATGACAAAAGCTTGTTGTTCATTCATGTAGTGATGCTCAATAGCAATTAGTTGATCAACATATTGTCCCCAAAGGGTACAATTTTTCTTTTTCCCTCTATATAAATCGAGAAAAAATAATTCAAATTCAAGAATAAATATTTGGTAAGAGATCAAACAATCATTTTATAAAATTTAATATAATACGAATTACTATAAAATTTTATATGTACTTACTCCAAGTTCATAAGGGAGAACAATCATTTGAGTTGCCTTCCCTTTCACAGTCTTCATTTGGATTGGTTGTATTTCAACCACCACCCCAATAACATCTATAAAAACAAATATAAAGTTAATAAAAAAATTGGATAATAGAAATTTTTAAATATTAAATTTAATACACGAAATAAACAATATACCAAAAAAAATAAAATCGAAATAAATATATATAATAATCTCTTACCAAACAACATTGTTTCATCAACATTGTCGATGTCCATTAGAGTTGCAAAATCTCTAAAGATGAAACGAAATGTAGGGAAAGAATGAGGCCACTTGATAAATTTAGTATCCTTATTGATCACAAGTCTCCAAGTGCATATTGTGGTTTGGTAAATGCCGGTGTTGCTCTCAACTTGGTAATTTTTGAGAACATACACCACTCCTTCTTCCACTTCGTTGATGAATTTAGAAATATGCATGGGTCGGACCAAAGCATTGATACGTCCTCCCTAACAAATTACATACAACAAATGATTATTTCAAATTGGAGTGTAAATTAGAATTTAAAAAATAAAAAAGTTAATAAATGAATGCTTCAATACATACCTCAGAATCATGCATTATAAACTCAAGCGGATTTTTGTAACCACGATCTTCCTCTCGTTGAAACATCCGAATAACACGTAGCTTAATGAACGGCCTATTAGTTCTCTTGAGATCTTTAATAGTACCAAAAGCCGGAGGCATGTTGAATAGTAGGAGAAAGATAAAAGAAAAATATTTTTGGTCGTGTTGTATGTTTTAGACGTGTAAACTAATTTGCTCACAATGGGTGTATATATAGTGATTGAGTGTGTGGCTTGTGTTAAAGAACGATGAATTATAGAATTTATATATAATAAGGAGTTTAAATTGTGTAGGATTCTTACCAAGTAACATATTAAATAAATCGTTTTATTGTATTTCCTTTTAACGATATACGATGGGCAATAAATAACAATTACATTTGTTTACTAAAATTTTATCCAATTGTTTACCATATAAATGCGCCCCCACAAAATCAGGATATAATCACGTAAATTTGTTTACCATTTAATAAATATCAATATCCTATTATCAAATTACAATATGTTATTCGTGAATATAAGAGATTTACATTGTTTAGGATTCTTATCCTATTAACAAATAACACTATTATATTATCAAATCAACTAAAGTAGGAAATTGTACCATATAAATGCGCCCCCACAAAATCAGGATATAATCACGTAAATTTGTTTACCATTTAATAAATAACAATATCTATCAAATTACAATATGTTATTCGGGAATATAAGAGATTTAAATTGTTTAGGATTCTTATCCTATTAACAAATAACAGTATTATATTATGAAATCAACTAAAGTAGGAAATTGTCTCTTTCTTGCAGGTACGGAGACTGTGGACTCTATTTGGAATGTAGGCGATCAAAATTTGTTCCGATATTATATGAATGTGATTTTTATGGGTGTGATGTGATTTTTATTATTCTACAACTTGTAAACAAACATTATAAATTGCGTGGTCGGATTTTATGGGCGGATGGCATGAGATATTGCTAAATCTTATCACGTTAACAAATTAACATAAATAACGGAACAAATAATTGAATTGACAATTGCATGGGATCCAACACAGAATTGCATGGCCGGCAAAATATCAATTTCAAACATTTTAAAAATTTGTTTAAGCGGGAAAAAATTGATAAATGAGCGGGAAAACAGAAACATTTTTTTCGGATTGTTCAAAAGTTTTTTCTTCTCTGTTTTATATAGTAATAGATATGCCTTTTTTTCTCGTGTTCCTCCCCCTTCGCTGGTCAAGTCATTTTCTCGTCCCCAAGGATTATGTGGAAAAATGGAAATACCAATATCAGCCACACAAAGTTTATATGACTCAAGGAAATAACTGAATGAAACTAATGCTTACATATTTCCTTGTATTTTTATTTTTTTGTTAATTAAGACAAAAATCAAATTTTATAGTAATTGAGTAATAATTATATTTTTTATTGTATCATATAATAATTATTATTAAAATTAATAATTAAATTTTACACTAATGATATATGAAAATTACATAAACATAAAAAATTATATTGTAAAATTTTTTTGTTCAAGTTATTTATTTAAAATTAATGTTATAATTTTTTATCCGATTAAGCGATTGTTTTTTAAATAAATTAATTTGTTTTAATGTCATAGCAAATTTCGGTAAAATCATATAATCAATTATTATAATAAATTTAATATTTTTACCCAACTAATTGGTCATGATCCCTCAAACTCACAAAAATTACATTATTCATTACATTTATGCAATCAATATAGTGATTCATATGCAATCAAATTGCTATGTACTCTTTATTTTAACCAATGATCAAATTTTGAAACATAATAACATTATCTAATTTATAATTTTAATATTATATGCATAAATATAACTTATAATACTCTATGTTTAAAATATAATATAATTATCTAACTTATAATTTCAATATTAGTTTTACCTCGTGCATTTGCACGAAAAACGATACAATAGAAGAGAAAATAATTAAAAATATAGAATAAAGTAAAAATCATAACTTAATAAATGAGAAAAAAATAATTTAAAAAGTGAACCTAAATATTATTAAACACGACTTTATATACAATATATGTGGTTTTCCTATCGGATCCTCATCACAACAAATCATTATCGTTAAACCTCTTCGATTCGTGACTATAGGATTTGATTTTTCAAAATATTTGATGTATCTTTGTAATATCCGAAAAAATACTTTTTTTATTATTATATGACTGCAACAGAAAATAAAGATATTTGTAGTCATTCTTAATTAGTTATTAAATATGTATTTATATAATACAAAAATAAAATAAAAATATTTTGTATTCAGGACATAAAAAGGCGTTGCTTCTAAAGTAGAGTCTCACGAAAACCGTTACAGAAATGGGCACCATCCAAAATAGGACATGTCAAAATAAATTGTGTAACTACTTATTATTGTTAAATGGTGAACATATTTTAATTAAATGAACACCTATTTTTATTAAATGAACTCATATCATTATTAATTGCTGGCTGAATAAAATTTATTGAAGTTTGTCAACAATTATATAGATATAGATTATATGGATACAAATAACTTATAATACTTTATTTACATCTATGCAAATCTACAGGGTCATGTACTAGTGTGTTATAAAATTAGAGGAAAAGAGAGAAAACATAGAGAATGTATTCTCTTGGTACAGTTTTTATTATAACTATTAATCAACCTGTGCATTTGCACAGAGGAGAATACTTAGAAAAGACAACAATATAAAAAGAAAAAAGAAAAATACATAATCATAATTTAATTCATAAAAAAAATATGAATTAAGAAATAATTCTAAATATTATTAAACACTTGCATTATTAAACATTTGGGTCGAAATTGTCTACTGAACAAATAATTGCATTATAAATAGTTATTTAATTGGGATGGATAACATATTAAAAAAATGTGGTGAATTCAGCTTAATTTTTTATTAAAAAACTTGTAAGGGTGACTTGGGTCGATATTCTCAGTAAACCTATTTGTTTAATGAGTCCGATTTAGTAAAGACCAAAGAAAATAATATTTCAAATTAAACCCAATACATATTGTTTTGAACACACAAAAAAAAAAAAGAATTAGGTAACCGGTTATCAAAAAAATGCGTTACAAAATCCTCGACTTAAATAATCCAAACATTCCATGGCTCATTTCTCTCTTGTTATCGGCGGATCACGCGTTTTTTCTGTGTAAAAAATATCCAAAATCTCATTTTTCAAAATTATTGGAGGAAAAGAAAAAAAAAGCAAGTATAGATATAAATGCACAATTTTATCTAGAACATTCATGCAATTAATAGACTGATTAGGTGATGTAAGAAAATTAGCAAAAAACATATTGATATTATAATATCTGTAACTGCTTTAGGCGGGAACATAAAGTAATATAATTAAATAATGAAAATTTAGGCGGGATAATATAATTAAATGCAAGATAATATAATTTAATGCTTTGTTGCTCCGAATTATATATATATATATATATATATATATAGAGAGAGAGAGAGAGAGAGAGAGAGAGAGAGAGAGAGAGATAGATAGATAGATATAGATAGATAGATATAGTAATCAACTTATGCATTTTTACAGAGAAGAATACTTAAAAAAGATAATAATATATATATATATAAAAACAAATCATAATTTAATTCATGAAAAAAAATATGAATTAAGAAAATGATTCTCAAAATTGATTTTGATCAAGTAATTGCAATGGAAGAGCCGCTACAACCATTTTCTTTATGCTAATACATCCGATCATTTTCATGAGTGAGTGACTTAAAATTTGAGTTCAATTTTGTAACTCCATTGATTGATTTATGCTCATAATTTATGGCATTCAAGCAAGTTATTTTTTAACTTAAAAATGAAATTGAATGTTGAAAATTTTGGAGGGATAATAAAATTTTAATGCATGATAATATAATTTAATGTTTTGTTGCTCCTCTCAATATATATATATATATATATAGATTGAAGTTTCTATACTATAGAAAATTTCTGATGACACAATCGTAATGATACAAAATTACATCGAGAGAGAAATAGTCATTCACACACTGTTTGATATTAATTCAATTGTATGGTTGATATTTCATAACAACTAGTTTTACCCCGTGCATTTGCAAGAAAAGCGATATAATAGAAGCGAAAATAATTAAAATATAAAATAAAATAAAAATCATACCAAAAAAAATAATTTAAAAAGCGAATCTAAATATTACTAAATACTTATTTATATACAATATTCGTTGTTTTCAAATCGTTAGAATTTCCATCACAACAAATCATTATTGTTAAGTCTTTTTGACTCGTGACTCTGAAATTTGATTTTTCAAAATATTTGATGTATCTTTGTAATATCAGAAAAAATATTTTTTCATTATTGTATGACTTCAATAAAAAATAGATCAGATATTCATAGTCATTCTTAATCAATTGTGAAATATGTATTTATATAATACCAAAAAATATATAGTATAAATATAAAAATAAAAATATTTTGTATTTCAGGACATAAAAAAATGTTACAGAAATTGGCACCATCCAAAATATGACCTGCCAAAATAAATTGTGTAACTGAAAGTTACATATTTGTATTAAATGGTAAACATATTTTTATTAAATGAACAACTATTTTTATTAAATGAACTCATATTATTATTAATTGCTAGCTGAATAAAATTTATTAAATTTTTTCAACAATTATATATATATATATAGACCAGTAGATTGATATACAGTAGATCAAAAAAAAAAGATTGATAGTAGATTATGTTCAGTTTGGTGGGGAATGGGATCCAACAAGATACGACATTGTGTCCAACAATGATCAACATTAATTCCAAAAATTTTTTTTCCCATTTTAATTAGTTGTGTCTTTTGTGATTAGAACTTCACAAGACCAACAACTTTGTTGTATCTGGACTCTTCCCCTACTCGTGCTTGGGTCCTCCTCTGCATGCACTGCCCTGATGCGGCGGTCGAGCAGAACGAGACTTTGGTGGTGATTGACCATCGCGAGATCAACATGAGATTGTTGGTCGGCGCGTGTATGAACAAGTGTACACCGTCTCGTTCCAGGCTCATACACCTTGAAGGTGAAACTACATTCATCGCCTTTCATGTACGTGTCCAAGAGGAACTCACCATTCTTCAAACAGACAGCCAATTTAGCCGTTATATTATGGGCGACGGGGTCGAGGCTGTACAATTTGGTCCAACAATCTTCCTTGAGCATCCAAATGGTACAAGGCAAAGTCGGAGAATCAATCACGCACAACGACTCCTCCACTACAGTAACATGCGGACAATAAATATCGCGAGTCGGGTCTTCTGGTGGCAACGCCATCTTTCGCAAAAATTTCATCCTTGACATCAAAGGAATAAATGCAGCTCCAAAAGCTTACCTTCATCTCATAGTCGCGTTGGACAAGCCAATGGATCTTGCCTCTCAAGAAAGCACCCGTGCAATGTATACTCCTTTCTCTTCCTCCTGCGCGCATAGCAGGGCCCACGTCCACCCTCCGCCATGTATTTGAATTCAAGGAGTAAACATGGGCCGCCAAATGTCCTCGTACATCCCTACCGCTTCTAATGGCCACAACTTTGTAGTCGTCGGTGGTGGCCTCGTATCCCAACTCAATCGACGTGTAGACGACGGCTGCTTCTTCTCCTTCATCGAGGGGTGGGAAATCTGGTAGGACCATATGCCTCCGAATGCTGGGGTTCCATAGTATGATGGGTGGGGAAATTATAGAAGCCCCAGAGGTTTCTCCCAACCCGGATATGCATATCAAGCCGTTGATGGTGCTCACAATCTTGGGAGAGGTGAAATATGGGTACTCGAAGGGGAAATTCAGCGGCCGCAATCTGTGATGCTGATCGTCATCCAGCAACCAGTAGCGCGCGTGGACTTGATAGTGGTGGCGCTTCGTCTCCGTACAGCTTTCGTCGGCTAGCACGATTTGGGAGGCGGTGCGGCGGTTATGGCGGAGGTGCAAGGAAAGGAATTCGGGGGTGAGGATGAGGGACCGCCATGATCTGCAGACCAAGCTCAGACGGAGCAAGGGCTGCACGGGCAGCTTCGACAGGATTTCAGCAACCAAATCCTCGCTTAGGTATGTTGATGCTGCCTCCATCGGTCGATTTATTTTTGCCAATTATTAATGCTTGTCAATAAACCTAAACCTGCGTCTTGTCTATTACTCATGGCCTTATATAGATATGCCAGTGTGTTTATATTCCCTATTTCGTATAGGAAAAGGAGTCTAGCACGATTCGGATTGGATATTACAAATAATAAATTAGATATAAACTAAATACAAAATCTAATCAAAATTATATACAATACAACTTTTCTTATGTGGTATTAAAATACTATTATAAATGCCACACGTTACACCAAAAATAAACCATACAAGGCATAAACCATTTATTTTAGCTTATTATATCTTTATAAACTTTTTTTTTTTAGTTTTATATTCAGTTTATTTTCAGTTTTGTATAAGTTTAAAAACCAATACAAAAATAAAGAATATGATTTCATATATTTCTTATTTTCAGTTTATTATAGTTTTATAAAGTAATATGTACTTATATTAAAAGTAGTCCTATTTACCAAATTTAGTAGCTAGAAAAGTCAACAGCATTTATTGTCATTACCATTTCTGTATTACTAGTATAGAGCCCGTGCGATGCACGGAGTGCACAATTTTAAGACTATTTATCCAGGCTTATAATTATATACATGAATAAAGAAAAATGTACGGGATATATATAGTACGTTCCAAGCACGAGATATATTTATTTGGAGAATATTATATTATAAGGTGCAATATTCAGTAAAAGTTTATAATACGCAAAAAATTGTACAATGTTCAATAAAAATTTTATAATATTCAAGTGGAGTCTTAAAGTCTCTTGTACATTAAGACTACTGACAAAATAATATTTTAATCAATGAGTTTTCTTTCCTTGTAGCCAAATTGTGAATGTGATTTGAGGAGTACAACAAATCGATATATAGCTGACTTGCTTTTTTCATTGTAGTTTTTTTTTCTTTTTTTTTATAATGAATTTAAAGATATTCTAAAATATAGCAAAAAATAATTTTTTTTATTACAATTAGGAATTTTACTAAATATAAACTCTCAATCTATGGTGTTAATCAACGTTTAAGTCTAAAAAATTAGGAATTTTTACCCCTTTTAATCAACGTTAAAGTCTAAAAAACAATAGAGTTATTATAAGTTTTTTTTTACATCTTTTAAAACATTAAATATGAGCATGTTAGGGCTAGCTTGTAAAATAATTAATATATTATCTCACTAAAACATTTATACTAATAAAACTTTAATTTTAGCATATACATTTATCCCTTAATATAAGAGAAAGTAACAGTTTTACTTATTGTTGTTCACCATATAATATTTAATTATTATTTTATTATATAATAAAAAAGAAATATTGTTAAATAGTGTAGTAGAATTGTTACAAAATTATATGAATTTTTTTTTTAACAATATGGATTTAATATTTTTTTATGTTTTGATAATATAAACAAATTTATACTTAACTTTGACAAATAACACAAATAAATACTTTAGTAAGTATATAATGTATATACTAAATAGGAATATATTTGCTATAATAAAATACCAAATATAATTAAATAAGTCAAAGTGTACATTTTTATTTGGTATTTGATTTTTTTATTATTAAAATCTTTTTATTATACTTACCTTTTTAAAATAAAATAAATAAATAAATTAATTAAATAAATAAAATATTATAATACCAAAATAGTAATGACATTTAATGCAGTTGACTTTTCTGAATAGTAAATGTAATAAATAGAATATTTTTTTATATAATATAATACGGAAATAGTAATGCAATAAATGCTGTTGACTTTTCTGGCTACTTAATTTGGTAAATAGTATTCCCTTTAATATAAGTATAGATATAATTTTATTTAATATTTATTTTTTTGTTACGATTTTTAAAAACAAATATGGTCAAATTCTCTCATCATTAATTATTTTTCATTAATTACAATTTATTTATTTATTATTTTCTTAGCAAAAACAGACCAACATTAATTGATTTCCTTAAAATGTGGAAGTTGTTGCTTTATTTTTGTATAGAAAATCGGGCTTACTTATAGAAATTTGTTCAGTTACACAATGAATTTGCTATGATATAATTATTTTTTACGGGAACATTTTTTTTAACAGAAAAATATGGCATTTCAATAAGATTTTCGATTCTTTAAGACTTATTGTTATCATGCTATGAAATTGAACATTTCAATATACCTTAACAAAATATACACGTGGTGTATACATCAGTTAATAGAAATATAGAATCCTCATATTTTTATACATATGTATGTAATTATTCTATTACCAAATTTAATTGATAGTTGTTGTGTTATGGGTTTTTCATAATTGTTAATTGGTTGTTGTGATATTTAGTTTGGTTGGTGTCGCAAAAATTCTAATCTCTATATATAATAAGAATAATCATTACTACAAGAATAATCATTTTTAGTGACGATAATTTTTGTCGCTATGTCGTCAAAAAAAATACCGTCGCTAATAATGTCCTAATATTGTCGCTATATGTTCGAATGTCGTCACAATAATACCTCTTATTGTGATGGTATACAAAATTAAATTCTAAAAAAATATATTTGTATATTTTGTACATTATTTATACACTATTTAATTTTAAATTTATTTACATATTTTAAATTGATTACTTATATAAATAATACCAATGTGCATTAAATATATTTCATTACATAAAATAAAAAGAACAAGAAGACGTGCAACTTCTATAACTTTATAAATAATAATGACATTATATGGAAACAGAGTTTAATAATTAACTATTATATAGTGAATAAGAATAAGTAAAATTGTTATTTTCTCTTATCAATGAATAAATATATATAATAAAATTAAATTTATATTAGTATAAATGTGTTAGTGAGATAATATATTAATTATTTTACAAGTTAACCCTAACATGCTCACGTTTAATGTTCTGACTAATAAAACAACGCTGATTAAAAGATGTGAAAAATAGATTACAACCCTATGTTTTTAGACTTAACGGTGATTAAAAGAGGTAGAAAATGGATGATAACTCTTTTCAGACTTAAACGGGACTTAACGGCGATTAAAATAGGTGAAAAATGGATAATAACCATTCTCAGACTTAAACGGACAAAGTCTGTGAAAATACGTACTAGTGTTGTTATACAGACGAAAGCTAGCACTCATTTACTAATACTACTCAACAATTAAAATATAAACACACGATAGAACTAGAAAAAATTGCTAATATTTTAACAAAGTAAACACATTAGGTGAAAAAAATTAGCAAGCATTCTACTTTTCATTCATATTTATAACAGAAATAACTGTAAAATAAAAAAAATGTTATTTTTAATGAGAAGCAAATATTACGTGGGTGCTTGTGTATAATTTTTTCCAATTCATCAACTCACACTCAAAGTTTAACTTAACTTTTTAAGCCTCCACTATATTCAATATTATCAATATAATTAAATAATATAAACGATCATCTTATTACAGAAATTGACACCATCCAAAATATGACCTACCAAAATAAATTGTGTAACTAGAAATTACATATTGCTAGCTGAATAAAATTTATTGAATTTTATCAGCAATTATATATATATATATATATATATAGACCAGTAGATTGATATGTTCAGTTTGGTGGGGAATGGGATCCAACAAGATACGACATTGTGTCCAACAATGATCAACATTAATTCAAAAATTACTTCATTTTCCCATTTTAGTTGTGTCTTTTGTGAGTAGAACTTCACAAGACCAACAGCTTTGCTGTATCTGGACTCTTCCCCTACTTGTGCTTGGATCATCCTCTGCACGCACTGCCCTGATGCGGCGGTCGAGCAGAACAAGACTTTCGTGGTGATTGACCATCGCGAGAGCCACATAATAATTTTGGCCGGGGCGTGTCTGAACAAGTGTACACTGTCTCGTTCCAGGCTCATACACTTTGAAGGTCCAACATTTATCGCCTTTCATGCTCGTGTCCAAGAGGAACTCACCATTCTTCAAACAGACAGCTAATTTAGCCGATATATTTTCGGCGATGCGGTCGAGGCTGTACAATTTGGTCCAACAATCTTCCTTGAGCATCCAAATGGTACAAGGCAAAGTCGGAGAATCAATCACGCACAACGACTCCTCCACTACAGTAACATGCGGAAAATAATTGTGGGTCGGGTCCTGTGGTGGCAACGCCATCTTTGCAAAAACTTCATCCTTCACATCGAAGGAATAAAGGCAGCACCAAAAGCCATATCGTACCTCCATCTCATTGTCGCGTTGGACAAGCCAATGGATCTTGCCTCTCAAGAAAGCACCCGTGCAATGTAGACTCCTGAATCCTCCTCCTGCGCGCATTGCAGGGCCCACGTCCACCCTCCGCCACGTATTTGAATTCAACGAGTAAACATGGGCCGCCAAATGTCCTCGTACATCCCTACCGCTTCTCACGGCCACAACTTTGTAGTCGTCGGTGGTGGCCTCGTATCCCAACTGGACCGATGTGTAGTAGGCTGCTCGTTCTCCTTCATCGAGGGGCGGGAAATCTGGTAGGACCACATGCCTCCGCACGCTGGGGTTCCATAGTATGATGGGTAGGGAATTTCTAGAATTCCCAGAGGTTTCTCCCGATCCGGATATGCATATCAAGCCGTTGATGGTGCTCACAATCTTGTGACAGGTGAAGCATGGGTACTCGAAGGGGCAATTCAGCGGCCGCAATCTGTGATGCTGATCGTCATCCAGCAACCAGTAGCGCGCGTGGAGTCGAAGGTCGTGGCGCTTCGTCTCCGTACAACTGTCGTCGGCTAGCACGATTTGGGAGGCGGTGCGGCGGTTATGGCGGAGGTGCAAGGAAAGGAATTTGGGGGTGAGGATGAGGGACCGCCATGATCTGCAGACCAAGCTCAGACGAAGCAAGGGTTGCACGGGCAGCTTCGACAGGATTTCAGCAACCAAATCCTCGCTTAGGTATGTTGATGCTGCCTCCATCGATCGATTTATGTTTGCCGATTAATGCTTTGCGTGTTGTCTATTCAACTCATGACCCGCCTTATATACATACATACATACATATGTATGTCCGTGTCCGTGTTTGTTTGTATTCCTGTTCCGTATACGCATAGGACTCTAGTACGACTTGGATTGGATATGAGTAAACAGCTTTAAGNCGTAAATTATATTTGCATCATTATTTACTAGTGCACGGCGGTGAATAAACAATATTACAATTATATTATAAATTAAATATATAAATATTATTAATTATAATTTACCCATTGTTTTAAATTAAACCGAGTTGGACACAGTCCGACCGGATGGACCGAGAACTGATTTATAACCAGTCTAGTTCACTTGAATAAAATATTTGCTATCGAATCCGCCAATACCAGTCGGTTAGACTGGTAGGGTCCAGTCTAGTTCACTTGAATAAAATATTTGCTATCGAATCCGCCAATACCAGTCGGTTAGACTGGTAGGGTCGATACGATTTTCTAAATAAATTTTGTTACATTTAAATTATTTTAAATAAAATTATATATTACATAAAATAGATATTCATAAATTGTTTATCAATTAGTTTAAACATTTGAATTTATAAATTGTTTAGATATTTAAGTAACACATTTTTATTTAAATTTATTACAAAAGTACTATATATATATATAGGGTTGGATTCACATGAGAATGGTTCGCAATAAAAGAAATAAGAATAAATCGTAGCCATTAGATCGGATGATCTACTGACTAAAAAAAAGTCAAAGTTATACCTTCATTAAGGTTAATTTCGCAACTTAACAATATCTACCAGTGGACCCCACAAAACAACACAACACGTGTGTGATATACCTTCTCTCATCTCTCTTTCTCTCTCTCACACAATACACACACACTCTGAAACACATCTTCCATAACCGGTCGCCAGATCCGCCCTAAACTTCCCCCGGCTCCGCCCTTCACGCTGCCCTCTTCGCCGTGATATTCGCCCTCCCCTTGCTAGACCATGGTCGCCAACCTGGATGTCAAGGTTACAGTTGCCGGAAATCGCCGGAAGCACTGTCCCGCACATCCACTGCTCACAACCACCGACGCCGTCACCGCACTCCACTCTGGCGCTACCTCGGACACTGTACCCCTTCACCGCCGCTGCCGTTGTTGCACCAGAAGATCGCCATAGTTTCACTAGCCACCAGAGGATAAACAGAACAGTATCTACTTTATTACTACCCTCCAAAACCATCTTACTACCCCTCTTATTACCCTCTTGCTCTACATTACCAGACCCATCTTTATCAACTACCATGTTTTCTCGAATAACATCAAGAGACCCTCTGTTTTTTCTAATAGCTATTTTCCTCCTCCTCTGTACAGGTTTACTTCCAGTAGAAACATGTTGAATATTAACTTCAATCAATTGAGATGGATTTTGAACATGAACATCCACGACCAGATTATCATCGAAATTCAAATTGACTGATTGATCAACCCCCTCTCCCTGGACTCTACTACCCTGACCTCTATCCTCTACAGTTCCTTTGTCTAAAGGCCCCTTCCCTTCACCTACCACCTTATGACCACTTCTGAACCTCTCATCCTCTCTCTCTCCTCTTCTACTGGGTTAGAAGATTTTTGGGATTTTTTATCACTGGGTTGGCTACCCCCTCCACTCTGACTAGAACTCCTGAAATCAACTAAACTTGAGGAACTAGTTCTAAGCCACTCTCCATACCTTCCGATCTTAAGCATATTACCTCTTACATCCTCTTTCTTTGTTTGGAAATTCCTGTCTCCATGCCCAATCAATCCACAGTAAAAACAAAACGTCTGAAGATTTTCGTATTTGAAATCAACCCATCTCCTCTCAGACCCCAAATGGATGAACGTACCTCTCAGAATTGGCTCCTTCAAGTTCATCTCCACTAACACCTTGATCATCTGGCCATTATTGTTGCCACTCCCTGGGATATGGACATCAATTACTTCACCAATGAGCCGACCGATTTTAATGCCCGGTTCTTCTGCTATCCAATGTAACAGTAAGTTGTGGATTTGAACCCAGATCTTAATTTTTTCCTCTTCATCACTGAAGTCTGCATTACCAGGGCTCCAACTCTTGAGAATGATATACAGCCCATCAAAGTTCCAAGTTTTGCCTCGCAAAATCTTCAGTTTATCCTCCTCATTTTGAAATATGAATTGGAATTTGTTAGCTCCCAGACTTTGTATTGTAAAGGATTGTCTCGTACTCCAGATGCTGGACAACGTTGTTTTTAAGCCATTATAATTGGCCCTTTTTTCCCCATAAATCTTTCCCAACAAACTGTTCTGACAGTCTAAAACACCTACAGCTACATCTTCTTCGGACAATTTAATTCCACTTTCTTCTTTCTCTGAGAGAAGAAATTTTTGAAGCTTATCTGAAATTTCCTGATCCATATCACTCCCGAAATCTCCACTGCCTTACGGTAGTTGAACCAATAATAACCCCTCTGAGAATGATGACACCTGCAATCCTGAGAATAAGACGAAACAAATACAAAAAGTAAAAAAGAAGACGAACTGAGAACAAAAGAATAACACCACACAAGATAGTGGATTTTAATAGATGAAACAAAGAAAATAACACGGAATGATGATGAAGACTACGATTGAACATCAAAAGAAACAAATCCTAAAGAGGAACTGATACTCCAAAATGGAGAGAAACCCTAATAAGAAAGGGACTTCTGGTGCAACAACGGCAGATGAGCGGTGATTTTACAGTAGTGGGAATTTGGGTTGGGGGCTACATTCAAAAATTTAGACAATTTCGCTGGATCTATTTGCAATTTTGAAAGTTTGATTAAATTGCAATTTAGGTCATAGGGCTAATATGTAATTTTCAAAAACTTAATAAATGAATATTATCTAATTTTCATATCTTACTCCATACATAAATAAACATTACTACTAAACATAATGCACAATAGTGCCAATGATGATGCACATTAAATAATTCTTGTGTTGGAGAATACACAATAGTATTTTCAACCACACAAATTAAAAATTACACTACATGAAAAAAATCAAAATTGCATTGTTATATTTGCTTATTTATTGTAGATAATAAATTATTTCGATTAGTTATTTTACACGTTATATTTATATAAGAAAATATTAAAACATGAATATATTTTTATAAAAATTAGCTGCAATTCGATTGCACATTGGTGTTAGACAGCTTGCACATTAGTGACTAACAGATTGCACTATAACAGTCGAAACAACTAGACAAAGTTTTGGGTTCGAATTTTATATTTTGGGTCAATTATTATTACTTTTTACTTGAAAAATGTTGACAATTTGAGTGCACATTGGTGTAAGACAGCTTGCACATTAGTGACTAACAGATTGCACTATAGTGGTCGAAACAGCCAAGAGAAAGTTTTAGGTTCGAATTTTATATTTTGGGTCAGTTATTTTTTTTTTAAAATTTTAAAATGTTGGTTATCTCAGTTCGATGACAACTTTATTGTTTTAAATAACGTTACGATCGAACTGTATAAAAAATATTATATTGTTATATAAGTGAATATATTTTTATGTATATACAACATAAAATTATAAAAATATTAAAATACTAAATATATTTTTATGATAAAATTATAAATTATTTAGGTTATTTTTGTTAATTTAATTAACGGATCAAATAAACTGATTAATTCCGCTTTAATTTGGTTTGAGACAAAATCGATAAAAAAAATATTGCAGTTCGAATGCACGTTAGTGATAGATGAATTGCACATTAGTGACTGTCAGATTGCACTGTAGTCATGAAACAATCGGCCAAACTAAATTCGTTGAGAATGCATGCGCTACGAGTGCACGATAGTGTTAGACGAATTGCACATTAATGACTATCATATTGCACATGTAGCGTTCGAAACTAAAAAAATTAAAATGTCGATTTGAAATTTTATATTTCAGTTGGATTATCTAATATCGTTTTTTTCGGGTTGATGTTGCTTTTCTTAGTGGATTTTTTTATAACAGAACTAACTGAACTATATAAAAATATTATTTTAATATGCATATTTTGAAAATTATATTTTTTCGGTCAAAAACGAAATGTACAATATTAAATATAACAATAGAAAACTGAATACTATATTTATAATATAAATTATATTTTATTTAAATTATTTTTGGTCAGTTCGGCTAACCGACCCAAAAAAAAAAGGTTTGTCCAACCCAATTTTAATTTGATATGGGACAAAAGTACGGTAAGTACAAATTACACAATAACGACGGATACCATGTACAATATTGTTAGGCGAATTGCACGACTGTTTGATTGCACAACAACTGAAATAGACCAAAATTATTTTTTTTTGTTTTTTTGAATTTTCATATTTCGGTTCGATTATCTATTTTTCACTTTTTAAATTTTGGTTGTTTCGATACGATGTTGGCTTTATTTTCTAAAATAACAAAAATACCGAACCAACTAAATTATGTTAAAGAATATTATAATTATTATTATTATTTTTAATATTTTGGTTCGGGTTTGTTTTGATTTGTGACAGAAGTTCGATGGATTTGGTTAATTTATTAATATTGTATTATTGTGCAATCTTATTATTAATATTGTGTACCTTTAAATTGTTAATAATTACCAATTTAACACATGAATTCAATTGAAATATAATCAATTTTCTTTATTTGCAAATGAACCCGTAGAACATATCTAATTTCCAAAATCATGCCCCCCAATCTCATCCTCTCACATACAACACGAGCAGTCCACCTCTGCCTATGTAGGTGACCGTCCGAAACATGCTGAAGACCTTCAGTCGATCCCGGCGATGGCGGACTGATCGAGCACAAACTTCAAAGTGGGTGTTGAAATCTGAATTAAGGTTTTACAATTGGGGCTCGACTAGTTTTTACTGGATTTCGATTAAATTCGCAGAGCGGACAAGTGGCGAAGGAGAGCAAAATGGATGTGACGGCGACTGTGATGGCGTGGCTTGGCGACGACAGCCGGAAGCGGAAGAAGTCGTCGGAAATCTGGTTCGTCGCTGGCGCTGAGCTCCGCGGCGGAGATCGTAAGCCAAGGGGATGAAGACGTCGACAGTGTACCAAAGCCGTTCTGCTGCGTGTAGTGTGTGTTCCGCCGCCATGGTCGCCGCGAGATTTGTGAGACGGTGCGATAGAACAAAAGTGATATGCGGGCGAGCGAGACAGATAGAGAGAGGAGAGAGAGAAAGAGGAGAGAGATGTGTGGGTCCCACTATCATTTCTTGTAAATGTGTATTGGCCAAATTGTCCTTAATTATTTGTCAAATGTGTACATTTAACCACGAAATATATATTTATTTACGAAATTGCCACAACATGTTTGACTGGAATATTTAAATTTTGACTTGATCATAACCATTGATATCTTGAATCAAATGGTACATATTTTCATTCTCATTTCTCTCACTATTTACTATTCTCATGTAATCCCAACTCTATATATATATATATCAAACAACATGAAAATAAGTTTCCATAAGTTTGAGATAAAAAAAAAATCACAAATGTTTTAAAAGTCCCAATACACCAAATTACATACAGATTTTGTGAACACAAATGATCACATGAATACTTCTAGCACCTTTTTTTTTTATTTTCAAATTACAACGCACAATTTACTAATTTGTTACTGAAGAAATAATGATAAAAATGATCACAATTTACAGCGGCGGTTATGGCGGAGGTGCAAGGAAAGGAATTTGGGGGTGAGGATGAGGGACCGCCATGATCTGCAGACCAAGCTCAGATTGGGTTGCACGGGCAGCTTCGACAGGATTTCAACAACCAAATCCTCGCTTAGGTATGATGCTGCCTCCATCGATCGATTTATTTTTGCCGATTATCAATACTTGTCAATAAACCTATACCTGCGTCTTGTCTATTACTCATGGCCTTATATACATACATACATATGCCAGTGTGTTTATATTCCCTATTTCGTATAGGAAAAGGAGTCTAGTACGATTCAGATTGGATATTACAATAATGAATTAGATATAAACTAAATACAAAATCTAATCAAAATTATATACAATACAATTTTTCTTATGTGGTATTAAAATACTATTATAAATGCCACACGTTACACCAAAAATAAACCATACAAACCATAAACCATTTATTTTAGCTTATTATATCTTTATAAAGCTTTTTTTTTTTTTAAGTTTTATATTCAGTTTATTTTTAGTTTTGTATAAGTTTAAAAACCAATACAAAAATAAAGAATATGATTTCATATATTTCTTATTTTCAGTTTATTAAAGTTTTATAAAGCAATGTTGTTATACAGACGAAAGCCAGCACTCATTTACTAAGGCTAATGTTTGGTAAAACTAGCTGGTAGCTGATAAGTTAACTTATAGCTTATTTAGTAATTTTTTAGTTTATAACTTATAGCTTGTTGACAAACGGATTTGTATCAACGAAAATGAACACCCTATTTCGTGAATAATCGGTGTTCGATCGATTGTGTATATTGAAGATGGAAAAATCAAGAATGTTTTGTATTAATTTTGTACAGAGGAGATGAATATTTGCCTCCCCCCCTAATTTCTTTCCTACCCCATATTTATATATACTGTATACATGTCTTTCTTTTTACAAGTGGGACAACTGGGGCCATTAGGAAATAGATAAAAAAGAGTACACTAATATTTAATGTGATATGACACCGTGGGGCCCGATCGTGACACTTGATGGCTTCGATTGACGTCTACTTTATCGGCAATTATTGTGTCTATCGGACTCAGATCTTCTTGATATCCGGGTCGGGCTGATGATATTAATTCTGATCGGCTCGAACGTGGATGATCTGGGCACTTCGGAACTCGGTCGATATTAAATAATCAGCTCAGAGAACCTGCTATATTTATGTTTATTTAATACATATATCCACGTGTAATATTTTAACAGGCGAGACCAAAATTTGATGTCAACATAGAGGCCCCTGACTTTAGGACATGTTCTGAATAGAACTGTTCTGAAGTCATACGTAAAATGAATTTTGGCTGCGATAAACGACACATTGATGTTGGCCGGATATTTTTGGAACCGTGGACGTTTTGTTGATCGTTTTCAGGCTTTGGCCTGTCGTTTGGCATGTCATTCGCGCTTTATGCTCTTTGATGAGCTAAGTCGGTGAAATGGACAATTTTTTGGAATTAATATGAAATGGGGGCCTGAGAGGCTTAGTCGGGTAATTTGGTACCCGATATGTGATATAATGCTCGTTGAAAGAGTCAAATGTCGGATAAAAGCCGTAACGGTTCTGTTGATCGATACGTAGGGCGCTCGGGCCTTTGCGAGTGTTTTTCATGATTTATGCGATGACTTTGCAACGACTCTTTTTCTACGCATTTTTTATGGTTGGCTCTATTTGGCCTTTTTAGTTTTAGGGCATTTCGTCCGACCAAAACCACTATTGAGGTTTGGTTAATTTTAATTTAATTTTAAGTCAGTTTTTTCAGTCCGACTGAAGGCATTTGAGGCCATTTTTCAGAACGTCAGTTTTTAAATCCGACTTAAGGCACTTTGGGCCTCTTTATAGAACGTCCGTTAAAAACCGACTTAAGGCACTTTGGGCCTTTTTTACAGATCGTCAGCTTAGAAACTGACTTGGGGCACTTTGGGCCCCTATTTTCAGAACGCCAATTTAAAAAACCGACTTGGGGCACTTTGGACCCCTTTTTTACATAACGCCAGTTTAAAAAATCGACTTGGGACACTATGGGTCCTTTTTTTGCAGAACTCCAGTTTAAAAACCGACTTGGGGTAGTTTTGGCCCCTTTTTTCAGAACGCCAGTTTAAAAAACCGACTTGGGGCACTTTGGGCCCCTTTTTACAGAACGCCAGTTTAAAAACCGACTTGGGACACTTTGGGTCCTTTTTTTGCAGAACGCCAGTTTAAAAACCGACTTGGGGTAGTTTGGGCCCCTTTTTTCAGAATGCCAGTTTAAAAACCGACTTGGGGTAATTTGGGCCCCTTTTTTCAGAACGCCAGCTCAGCCGAAGTCGAAGCTCTACGACGAGGAAATATAGACGTCGCTCAACTCGGGTGAGCCTCGCTAATCGATCTAAGTCGGTTGCCAGTTCAAGACCGACATACACTTCCACCTTCTTTTCCTTTTGTTTTGCGTTGTTGGGCTAATTTAGAATGAGGCCCAATAGCTTCAACCGATAAATTAAATATGTTGTGGAATTCAATGGAAATATTTCTCCAGCTCCTCATTTACTTATACAGAATCGCGGCTAACCCTCCTCATCCTTTTAAAATTGAAATTAAAAGGTGAAGGGGTTTACCTTAATCTGAGCTTGATACTCGATTTTGGGCGATTCAAAGTTGTCAGCGAAAGGAGCAGGCCATATCGGTGAGTTAGGAAGTCGGTGATGTTGACCGACATTGAAGTCGGGGTTTGTCGGCCCCTTTTTCGAAAGTCGGTCCGGCCGATTTGTTGAGCTCAGTGGTTTCCGAAGAAGATAAGGTCGGGCAAAGGCGCAGAGGTCAGCCGTGATTTCTGGATCCGAGCTTGTGTCGGCGGTTGATGGAGGTCGGTTGGTTCCGACAATTGAGGTCGACAACAGCTGTTGCCTTTGTGAAATCCGAGTTTAGTTCGGAAAAGTCGGCCCGATTTATGGTGTGAGGACCCAAGCCCAACGAAGAAGAAGTTGTTGTCGTTATCGGCAACAGTGGGATCGAGCCCCGTTGACTGAGGTTGATAATGCCGAAGTCGGCCCCTGATCTGAGGTCGGTTAGGTACAAAGAGGCCGGTCTCGGCCGGTTTGTGCAGTTTGGTCGGCTTTCTTGGAGGTCGGCAGGATTGCGGAGAATTCAACCTCGGCGACCGAAATCGGGTTTTGAGGTGTTTCGGGGCATTTCGAGGTCGGGTCTTGACGAACCTGAGTTGCAATTTTTGCCGTCCGACAATGGCGAGGTCGGATTTTCCGAGGTTGGCCCCGTCGGTTAGTGGTGATGTCGGCCGACGATGATGGTGTCGGGACCGACAGCTCGGTTTGGAGGTTGACGGGGGTCAGTCCTGATGCCGAGATCTGAACTTGGGCCCTGCCGCTGAAATTGGATAGACCGAAGTCGGTCAGGAGAAGTCGATGTTGGCCCTGGCATGTTGAAGTCGGGCTCCATGTTAACGTCGGATAGACCGACTTTGATGTCGGGCTCAGTGTGGAGCCTGCTGTAGTTGTCAGTCGCCGTCTGTTCGGAGATCCGAGCTCGAGTCCCGTCACAAGTTACAGAGGTCGGACAGAGAGACTGAGCTCGGTCGGACCCGACGAGGTCGGGATAAGGGTACATCGAGGTCGGACGTCGGTCCATGTTGAAGTTGGTTCTGGCATTTTGTGTTGACGTCGGTGATGACGACGTCAACCGATTTTGAAGTCGGAAATGAATATGTCGGCCGTAACCAAGTCGGGCCCCCGGCGAGCGTGTTCGTGACTTTGAATGCGGTAGAGGTTGGCGATGATGAAGTCGGATTTCGGTCATGGGCTGTTGCGAGGTCGGCTTTCGACGTAGTATAGTCGGGCTTCAGCAACCCTCGTCTGTGTTTCGAGGTCTTCCCTTCTTTTTCCTCTCTTCTTTTTTTGTTTTTACAAATAAATGATAAAAAGAGGATGAAGTGGTTCAAGTGTGACCAAAAGAAAGTGATATGTTTGTGGTTTTATCTTTCGGCTGTTCGTATACAAATTTGAAGAGATACAGAACAACATGGCTTGGAGGGATAAGGACGAAACGAAAGGCGGTGGAATAATTATAGACAAATGGTGAATATGATGAACACAGACAACTTGTGTGTTTGTTTTTTCTTTTTCAATGAAGGAAGACCAAGAAGAAACGGTGGTATAAGATCTATATTCAGATCTGGAATATAGGCTTATCGTCATCATTTTTATTGTCATAAGAGGAAAAAGGCAAAAAAGGCGGTGATAGGTAACAAGAACAGATTTTTGACAAACTGAACAACTCACAGATAAACATATAAAATACATGAATAAATTTTGGACAAACTGAACCTCAGAAACAGAAAAATTAAAGTACCAGCTTGTCATACTTGAGGAAGATGATTTCTTGGTAGAGATATAGCAGTTCATCGGCAAAGATTAACTCCGAATAAATTACGGAACCCTTCCTCTAGCGCCAAAATGTTGATAAACGGATTTGTATCAACAAAAATGAACACCCCTATTTCGTGAATAATCAGTGTTCGATCGATTGTGTATATTGAAGATAGAAAAATCAAGAATGTTTTGTATTAATTTTGTAGAGAGGAGATGAATGAATAGTGCCTCCCCCCTATTTCTTTCCTACCCCATATTTATATATACTGTATACATGTCTTTCTTTTTACAAGTGGGACAAGTGGGGCCACTAAGAAATAGATAAAAGGAATACACTAGTATTTAATGTGATATGACGCCGTGGGGCCCGATCGTGACACTTGACGGCTTCGATTGACGTCTACTTTATCGGCAATTATTGTGTCTGTCGGACTCGGATCTTCTCGATATCCGGGTCGGGCTGATGATATTAATTCTGATCGGCTCGAACGTGGATGATCTGGGCACTTCGGAACTCGGTCGATATTAAATAATCAGCTCAGAGAACCTGCTATATTTATGTTTATTTAATACATATATCCACGTGTAATATTTTAAGAGGCGAGACCAAAATTTGATGTCAACATAGCTTATGACTTATAGCTGAAAAGTTAGCTTATATGATAAAAGTGTTTGGTAAAATTAGCTAATAAGCTAGCTGGAATAAAAAAAATCCAACTAACTTATTTGAAAAGCTATCTAAAGAAGCTTTTCAAATAAGCTCGAGCTTTTTAAAAAAGCTCGTCCTACCAAACGAGGCTTATTTGAATACAGGGAGCTTATAAGCTAACCAAATAAGTTATAAGCTAGCTTATTTGTCTACCAAACACAGTCTAATACTATTCAACAATTAAAGTATAAACACACGATAGAACTAGAGAAAATTGCTAATATTTTAACAAAGTAAACACACATTAGGTGAAAAAAATAGCAAGAATTCTACTTTTCATTCATATTTATAACAGAAATAACTTTCAAATAAAAAAAAAATGTTATTTTTAATGAGAAACAAATATTACGAGGGTATTTGTTTATAAATTTTTCCAATTCATACTCAACTCACATTCAAAGTTTAGCGTAACTTTAAGTCAAACTCACTATCCTCAATATCATCAATATAATTAAATAATATTAAACAATAATCTTATACATCACATCAATTTTAAATTACTATTTATTACTTACAAAATTTTAACTAACCATCACTTCACATTATATCTCTCCTATTTTTACATTAAATTAATTTTAATTATTTTATTTTAAATATTATTTAACATAAACTTAAATCTTACTAACAATTAATCATACTAAAATTTTTAAAGTTAACTTTAATTAACAAAAAAAACATATTTTGAGCGAATATATTTGTATTTATGCCCGTGCGAGTCCAAGAAGAACCAGCGAATAATAATAATAATAATAATAATAATAATAAATAAATAAATAAATGCATGGATAATGCAACTTATACCATCGAGAATGAGTACCCATCGCACTTGCGCCTTTAAATACCGTGAAAGAGAGGCCAGGCCAGGACCCATGAGCACATTCGAACTCTCTGGACAAGCAAACCACAAGACACAAAAAATAACTTTTGACAAATACTCTCTTTCTATTTGTGAAAAAAAATGGCGTGTCCGAAATCGGACTCCCTCGTCCGCAAAGTGTGTGACCTGTACGAGAAAATCTCGAAGCTGGACTCCCTGAGCCCCTCCAAGGACGTGGACGCCCTCTTCACGGAGCTCGTGGCCGTCTGCACCCCACCCCACCCCATCGACGTCTCCACCCTCTGCCCCGACCTCCAGCGCATCCGTGCCCACCTCATCCTCCTCTGCGGCCGCGCCGAGGGACTCATGGAGAAGCACTACTCCAAAATCCTCGGAACTTTCCAGAACCCCCTCGACCACCTCCACCTCTTCCCCTACTACTCCAACTACCTCAAGCTCGCCCGAGCCGAGCACGCCCTCCTCGCCCCCCACCGCCCCAACCCGGCCCGCGTGGCATTCGTCGGGTCGGGCCCACTCCCCCTCACCTCCATCGTCCTCGCGGCCCACCACCTCCCCCACGCCGTCTTCCACAACTACGACGTGGACCCGGCCGCCAACGAGCTGGCAGCGGGCCTCGTGGGGCCCGGCGGCCACCCGCTCATGGAGTTCCGCACGGCGGACATCGTGAGCGTGCCTGAAGACGTGCTGAGGGAGTACGACGTCGTCTTCTTGGCGGCGCTGGTGGGAATGGACGGGGAGGAGAAGAGGCGGGTGGTGGCCCACCTGGCGGCCGGGATGGGGCCTGGGGCGATTCTCGTGGTGAGGAGCGCGCGTGGGGCCCGCGCGTTTTTGTACCCGGTGGTGGAGCCGGGAGATTTGGGGGGGTTCGAGGTGCTGTCGGTGTACCACCCGACGGATGATGTCATCAACTCGGTTATTGTGGCGCGGAAGTGTTCGGGGCTTGTGCACTCGGTGGCTGGCGGCCGCGGGCCGCTACTCATTCCTTGCAATAAGTGTGGTGAGATATTTAACCCGCTCGTGGGCCGTGCGAAGATGGTCGAGGAGTTCCCCTGCCAAGACCATGTTTGCTGAAAGAACTAATACTCATTTATCTGGGCATTGCATTGCATCTTCTTTTTGTTTCTTGTATGCACTTAATTAATACAGAATTGAGTCGCGAAATAATTGCCTCTGTTGTATGTTTTGCTAATGATAATATGATATATTGTCTGCTACTAATACTTGTCTCACTATAACAACAACTAATTCATCTAATGAATCCTTGTCGATTTTCTCAATGGAAAACAACCGTTCACCATACATGAAACCGACCCTCTTGCCATTTTTGACAAGATTGCTCAAAACAAGGACCCATTTTGGTGTGGCAGTTATTAGCCACAAATGTTCAATAATTTTGTGATATCATTTTGGCCGTCTTCTGCTGCTTCTTTAATCTTTTGTCGTTTGTTATGTTGATGGCGAAATAAAGATATGACACCATGTTTCGGAAGAAGCCAAAAGGGGAGCATCGAAATTCATTCAGGTCAAGCTAATGACGTATCTTTCATGTTCGTCTACTTTTCGCCACTCCATTGGTTACCATTTTTATCACCACATTGATAACATCATCAATTAAAATAGACAACTATGTCTGGACTAATCTGAATTGTTGTTTTCAAACATATGAACTAAACTCAAAATAGTTATATTACGGAGTCAACTCAGTGCCTGCTTCGTTTAGGGCTATAAACGAATCCAACTTAGTTGGCTCAAGTCATTTTTTCCTACCCATAAATTCTCTATATAAAAAATCTATCTAACATTATCAATTGGTGGGGATCTATCTAAAACACGCACCTCAGATTTTCGCGTAGCCCAATGACAAAAACAGAGATATTGAGACCCATGCTCACACTTATTAATTATTAATTGAACCATTATATGGAATGGTGCACAACTATTGGACCCCTTTGTTGGTAGTCAAAAGATTATCATAATTGAGACATGTCTTTTCCTAATTTCGTCCTGTTTTAAAAATATTTGCACCAGAAGTATTTTGCCTTTTGTGCAATTTGAATGGCCGCGCAACTCTATAATATCATCTTAATAATACTAATAACAATAATTTGGGTATCATGTCTCCCAATTTCAATGGCTGATAGACATGTAATTTTCTTTTTCAGCCATTTGTTTATCTGCGCGCCTGTTGACTTATTTTTCAGCCGTTCAAATTTTAGCGTATCTTCAACATATATGCATTATTCTTTATTCGTTTCTCTTTCGGAGAAATGATCAACTAGCCTTTTAATCTCACAACAATTATCAAGTAGTTCAAGAACGAATACCACAATTAACAATTCGCCAGAGAAGTGTAATGATCCGGGCTGGAAATTGTAAAATTCTTTTTTGATTAAGGTTGTGATCAGATTGTAAATTCTATGTGATGTTGATATGTGAAATTGTGTAGCTATGCATTGAGTGAACGTTGATGTTTGATGAATTCTGAAAAGATTATGAGGAACAGATATGGAGATAGGAGTATGGAATGAGAGAGAATAGTGGAAAGATTATGAGGAACAGATATGGAGATAGGAGTATGGAATATTGGAATGAGAGAGGATAGGGCCGAAGATAATAGGAGAGAAAATTATGCATAGCAAATTCTGACATTCTTAAAGGCACAGTACGCACTACTTAACGGTTACATGACTTATAGGTCATGGATTCGAGTCACGACTTATAGGTCATGGATTCGAGTAGGGGTGCACAAATTTTGGTTAACCGACCGAAATCGAACATTCGGTTTCGACCAAAACCGAAATCGAAAATTTGATTCGGTTTTCGGTTCGGTTTGAATATAATCTTTTGGTTAACCGAACCGAACCGAAAACCGATCCTGTACATATAAGTTAAAAAGGTCCAATATCTATATATATATAATTTAGAGCAACACATCATTTAATTTTATTATCCTGCATTTAATTATATTATCCCGCCAAAAAATTTCAGCATTTAATTTTATTAATTTTCAATTCCCGCCTAAAGCAGTTACCATTTCTCTTATTGAATTTTATTATCCTGCATTTAATTATATTATCCCCCTATTTATTATGGGTTTTGGTGTAATTACCATTTCTCATATTTACACAGAAAGTTTAAGAATGCATATATTACCTTTTTTTCTTATTTGTTATTTATATTAGTTAAATAATTTAGCTTTTTTTACCTGCTTAGCTGAANTTTTTATTTACTTTTTTGGTTGCTTTATTTTTTCTTATTTTTTACTTTTTTGAGTGCTTTAATATCCGTTCGACGCACATCCTTAAAATTAAAGTAAAATATTTAATAATCAATTTAAGTGAATATCAAAACTTTTTTTTAACAAATTTGTGAATAGAAATGACGTGTACTTAGAAATTTTTATTTTTATTTTTTAATTTAAAAACCAGACATATGGTTCATATTTATGTGTAGATCGACTGTTGCAACCGAACAACATGTATATTTTTCAGAAAACCATAAGAACATCTTTAAATATACCAAGATCCGTTCATTTTTTATGTTTTGACCAAAAACATCAAATTGTGTAGATATTTCAAAATTTTTGAAAGAAAACGGAAAAACAAACACTAAAATAAGATTTTATATGTAATCTACTTCTGAAATCAACTGAAAACACAATTTTTTTCTTTAAAAAAAATATATTCTCAACAAACATTACAGATCTTGATATATCCATACTATAATCGCCGTATTGAACTATTTTCTTATGATTCATTGAAGTAAGTTAGCAAAATAGGGATGACAAGTTAAAATCAAAACAAAAAATATCAAATCGATTTATGAAATTAACTGANAAAGTCATAAATTCTTAACAAAGATTACATATCTTGATATATCCGTACTATAATCGCCCGATTGAACTATTTTATTATGATTCATTGAAGCATTTTTAACCAAATAGGGTCAACAACTTTAAATCAAAACAAAAAAATCCAGATCTTGATAGAACTGTTATGTAATCGGTCGATGTGCACATTTTTTACTATGATATAGTAAAACGAGATTGTAAAATCGAAATGATTTTGATGTTATATCTCTGTTTTGTTTGAAATCTTCTATTTTTCGAAAATTATAGAATTTGATCAAAATATCTCATGAAAAAACAAAGAAAAGGGCATGATTATCGACAAAAAATGATAAGAAAAATGAGATCTTGGATATTTAGAGAAATGAGCTTGCATGGGGTGTTTGATTATTTAAGTCGAAAGTTTTGTAACCCTTTTTTTAGTAACCAGTCTTACCGGTTAACTGATTCTTTTTTTTTAAAAAAAAGAAAACAATTGTGTATTAGGTTCAATTTGAATATATTTTTTTTTTTTTTGGCTTTACCAAATCGGGCCCATTAAACAAATAGCCTTACTCAGAATATCTAATTTTTTATTTTAAATCCAATTCACCACATTTTTTTTTAATATGTTATACAACCCAATTCAGCAATTGTTTATAATGCAATTATTTGTTCAGTAGATAATTTCGACCAAATGTTTACATTTGTTGACAATTATAATAAATTCGGCACATATTTTATTATTCCTTATTTGTTTGAGGGTACTGTTCAAGTTTCAGCGCAGACAATTTTCAATCATGGTCTCTTATGTTATGACGATCAACAAGAGTCAAGACCAGTCTCTCTCACACGTCCGCTTAGTCTTGAAGAACCCTATTAGTCATGGACAATTGTACATTGCTCTTTTTAAAGTCACTGATATAGCTATGTTATGATATACCGGTCTAGATACTTATTACTCGACCCAGAGGGCGGTTTGAACCGTCGGCATGTCAATCGGATAACATCAAAGTCAACATCCCCAAGTCGACTTCTTGATAGTCGACCTCCTCTTGAACTAACCCAAAAGAGAGCCGATTCCACCAAAGACGACGATCTTAAAGTCGACTTCGTGTATCAACTCCCTTAAAGTCGACCCCTAGTAAGAAGACAAACCAGCGTAGCCTCCGAACACGCATACGAATCTTAAGTCAACCTCACGGTGCTCGAGGTCGACTCCCTACATCTCGAGACGTAGAAGGTGCTGACGACTCAACACACTTGCAGCATATCTAGAGCCCCGTATCTTCTAATGGATAAGGGGGAATCTTGTGATGACTCGGCAGTGAGGGGAGACAAATCGACCGGGCAATTTAGACCTTTCAGGTAAATCGACCGGGGCATTTTGGGTACTTCAAGTAAGTGTTTCCTCCTATATAAAGGAGGTGAGGTAACAACCCTAAATCCTAACTTCCATTCACTCTATACTCTCCTGCTGCTGCTGCTGCTCTCTGAGAGCAGCCTTCTTCTTCATCTCTTTCACATACTGACTTGAGCGTCGGAGGCTCTACGCCGGAAACACTTCCGGCGTTGAGTTCTTGCAGGTGTTGTTGCGGTCTAACAACGGTTCGAAGGCGATTCAAGCAGATTTGAGCTCAAAACTACAGGTTCACTTCAGATCCAGAAGTAGACCCATCAATCACGAATGGGAACTGTTTGAAGATAATGATATGTGGCGATGGTGATTCCGACGATAGAAAAACCATGAATGTTATATACATATAAATGATTAATAAAATTTTGAACCGTTTTCTTAATTCATATTTTTTTATGAATGAAATTATGGTTATGTATTTTTGTTTTTTTTCTTTATATTATTATCTTTTCTGCGTATTTTTCTCCATGCAAATGCACCGATTTGATCACTAGTGATGATGTATTATTCAATCCACTAGTAAGGATGGACTGGCTCCGTTGTTGGCTAGATGTTTTATTTTCTAGGGCAGTTATGTAGTGTTCTGCTGGGTTTATTTTCTTTTGTCTTTCTTTTGGTATTTTTTTGTTTTTAATTTTTCTCTTTTCTTTTGTTAGTTTGCATAGTTTGTCCTCTTTTGTTTTTTCTGCGTAGGGTGTGTTTCCCCCTTTTTCTACTTNAAAAAAGGTATACAAATGTTTCACAAATAATTTATTAATATAAGGGTAAATCAGTAATTTGATTTTCTATCCTAACAATTATCACCTCCCACAAACACAACATTCAACTTTGTCCAAACTTATTTTCTTATAGAACTACAAGAAATAAGAAAATTATAAGAAAATTATATTAGTCCTTTCCTTCTGTCAATTCCCTCAAATTCCTTCGCTCTTGACCTAGCCGCTCTTCTTCATCGGTATGCCTCCTCTCCAGCAGCCCTAGCCCTCTAATTTCGGCGATCTTCCGGCTCGATCTAGGCTCGGTGGGGCGGCAGCGGTGGTCCTGTTCCTTCTCCGTCTCCGTAGTGGTCTCTGCTCGTGTATGAGCGCCAAAGCGGGTGAGGAAAGGCAGACTTTGTCGGCGGCCGTGTTCCGGCGGTGGCTGCGGGCAACCTTTCGGTTTGTCTGCGGCGATGGCCTTTCCTTAGTCTTCCCCTATTCTGGTCGTCCCTGGTGTTGAGACGATGCGGTCCTCCGGCGGCGGCGGCGTGGTTGCGCGGTGGCTCCGGTGTATGCGTGGGGGAGGCTGTGGTGTGGTCGGCCTGGGTGAGTATTCGAAGATCTGGGAGCTTCCGACTGTGATGTCCGGGTTGCTTCCTCGATTTTCGGAGTCGGATTTTCGCTTGGTTTGGTAGGCGATGGGTCTTCCCGGCTGGTGGGGAGGGCTTTAATTTTAGTTAGTTTTGTGTGTTTTGTTAGTTTCGTATTTTTTTTGTTTTTGTAGTGTAATGGTTTTTAGGTTTTGTATGTTCTATCTCCCATTGGGGAGTTTGTTTCTCCCGCAGGGGAGTCTTTTTCTCCCGTAGGGGAGTTCCTTCTCCTTTTGTGGAGTTTGTTGGTGTGATGTTTTAGGCGATCCTCTGGATCTATCCTCTCACTAGATTCGGCTTGTGGGCTGTTCTTTCGGCTTTTGAGCCGTGTCTGGATGTACGTTTTTGGTTATCAATAAAATTTCTATCGTTTGGAAAAAAAAAAAAAAAATTGTCCAAACTTCAACATTATCCCAATTGTGGATACCAAACACATTATTAAAAAAATCCTAATAGTGTAATCACCCGCTTTAGGAGTAATATAGTCTAATCTCATCTTCTTTATCAAACATGGCCTAAAGGCATACACCCATAACCATTACCCATACTCCGCAATCCCAATCTCGCAGGCAGTGAACGAGAGTTTCAATTTTCCAGCAAATCTAAGTCCTAAGCAATAACCTTACCTCCTAATATCGTCTCCGAGAATTTCAATTTTCCAGCAGATCTAAGTCCTAAACAAAAACCCTACCTCCTAACATCGTCTCCGCCGTCCGCCGCAGGACGCAGATCGCTCGGCGCCTCTGAAGTCTGAATTCTCAAATTGCCTCGTTCGGTCGCTCTTGCTCTTGCTCGTGAT
>BKCP01008292.1:2341425-2399946 GCA_008636005.1 Striga asiatica | reverse complement strand
ACAAGTTCTTTTTTTTTTTTCATTTCTCTATTTTATCGGATAACCTATAACTGAACCGATAAAACCTTTGTATTTTCGGTTTGAAACCGAACCGAACCGTAGTTTTCGATTTCAATAGTAGACAAACCGAATTTTCGGTCGATTAACCGAAAATTCGGTCGTTCGGTTCGTTTTTGACCGAATGTGCAGCCCTAGATTCGAGTCACGAATAGGTGAGGTGAAAACACTTTTAATCTTTCTTTAAAAAAAAGTCGCATAACGACCACCATTTGATTATAAACATAATATAAATAGGATAAAAATAAAAAAAGAAATTTGGGCCATAACTACTCCACTCGGCCCAACAAGTCCATTAAGCAAGCCTGCATTAAGTCTTGGGACTGTTCTTCACACATAGGCCCGAGCCACTTTAGTCCCCTTTTCCTTCTTGGAATAATTACGCTCCTCATCACTCAGTTTTGTTATGGAGCTTATGCAGTACAATAAATGCACGACAAGTGTATACATTAAATGATGGATGACTCTATAAAAAAATCATCTGATGACTCTATAGAATTTCTGCCTCATTACTTGTGTTTTATTTCTAGATAGGAATGTTACCACAATTTTTTTGATATATTTTAACTCAATTGATTTACTTTTATGCTATTATTTTTACTAGTGAGAATCCCGTTTTTAGAACTTTTTTTTTTAAATTTTATTTTCATAATATATTAGCATGCTGACTTGTTTATATTATTATAAATAATATTTTAACATATATATTTATTTTTTAATACAAAATAATAATAATTTTACATATTTTGGTTCATCATAATACTCAATTATTAATCTATCAAAAAATCTATTATCATATAATGTCATTATTATTTATAACACTTGCAGAAGTAATACATTTGCTAGTAAGTTGTTGGTGCTTTTATTGGTTAGTTTATTGATTAAGAAAACCATCCGAGTTGGATTTGCCCCATGTTCTTCATCTGATTCCCGTTGATTTTGTATGGAATTGAAATGATATTGTACACCATCTTGGAGGGTGTGATGTGGTATCAAGAATTGGCTTGATTGATAAGAAACTGAGTTCGCCATTTTTGAAAGGCTATCCATAGGGCAAGTGAACTTGTTGAACTTGTAGATTCATTAACAAATAATGTAATACTAGTACAACACCCGTGTATTACACGGGTGCTTGTTAAAAAAATATTCTTAAATTTTAAAATTAATGAGAAAAATTATTCTAAATTTTATTTAATTTTTTATAAAAAAAATATATATTATTATATATTTTAGAATGACACTTGTTACTTGTGCGACTTACATGTGTTATATTATAGTAATTTTTGTAACTTATATCATATAACTACTTGAAATATAAATATATTAATTGATAAATAAACTTTTTTTAATTAATATTATAAAAAAAATTATTATTATTATTATCAAGATAAATATAATTTAATTTTTATACATACGATATGGATGTTAAATCGGAGTTCATCAAGAGATGATTAATTTGATATATTATATATATAAAATTGATAAAAAAAAAATAAAAAGTTATTAACTTTTAAAATACATTTACAATTCAATAGTTATAATAAGAAATGATATTAAAATGCAATTAATACATATAACATGACCATAAATAATCAACAATTGATGGATAATCCGAACCTAATTATCTTGGATTTGAAGTAAATTAAGATCTACCCAAGCCTAATAACGAAGCATGTAATTTTGCCACATAGGATCCCGAAGCATGCGAGCCTGCCACTTAGACTCAGCACATTTTGAATTAATATATAGGGGGAATATAGGGGGATTGTACGCATAATACGCAATCAAAATCTCGGCATATTTGAAAAAGTACATAACGAAAGTTTTAAAAAGTCTCTAATAAAAATTGTCTAAAAATTCTACAAAATCCATCAAAGTCATAAAAGTTGTATAAAGTTCACCTATGTCACACGTTAAAAAGTTCTAAAAATTAAAATCTTAATTGAATATAGTCCCTTCACTTGAACTCTACTAGTATTCGATCATGTACACATAGACAAATGTAAATAAAATATTTTATGTAATAATATATTTATTATATTTAAAAAATTATGAGTATATCACATTTTATAAATTTAATCATTAGTAAAAATGAATAATATAATTATAAAATATCTTACTTATATATGGATCACTCCATAGATTGCATACAATTTAATGAATAATATAGTTTTTACATGATAACAAATTCATTAATTGTTCAAAAATGATAAAAAAAAAAATAGCAATTGTTCAAAAATTATAACTAATATTATTATAGCAATTGTTCAAAAATGATAAGAAAATAGTTATATATATTTACTCTATGTTATTATTATTTAAAAATTTATTACTATGATAAAAATAAAAGGATAATATCAATTTTAAAATAAATAGTTTGAAGAAAAAGTTTTGCTACAAAATATTTTTAAAAATGTGTAGCTTCATAAAACTTTTGAACTTGTAATTAGCTAATATTAAAAGTAATTATTATACAATAAAAATATTGGGAAATAATACGGTCCCATTACGGAACCGTAATATTAGATCATCATGTAACCGTCAGGAACAGTTGATCTAACGGTTACAAACTCCGACGGAATAGTTCTGTAATGGGACCGTAGCATCTCCCAAAAATATTATTACATTTAGTTAAAATGAAATTACTTAAATGAACAAAAAACAAAAAAGAGCAGAAAAATTATAAATAACATTAATTTAAAGTACACAATTATATACACAGATTTATTGCCACTACGATGTCGTTTAGACAATTTAGTCACTGCAACTGTCTTAAACCCTTCTTGCACCCAAAACCATTCGAAACACTTCAAACGCATTATTATGAGGTAAACAAACGATTCTTATAATCATTCTCATAGTAATATTGTGGAAAAGAGAGAAAAAGATGTCATCTTTGATATTGCGAAGATCATGGAACATTAGATCACCTCACACCCGGACCCGTTTGTTCCTCCGTTTACTGTCATCTTCAGCCGATTCCCAATTTCAATGCGCCCCAGTTACCGGTCATAGCCAGTCAGTTTCAGCTCCTGTTCATGCATCTTGGGCTAAGAAAAATGACCGGTCATTTTCGCATTGTAATGGCCACTGGAATATCTCCCGTGGGCTACGGTTCTTGAGCTCACAGGCTGCTGCTGCTGAGGCCGCATCCACTTGTGATGGGCTGACGGTGGAGGGGATTATTGCCAATAATTGGGTGATTTATGATGAGAATGAGAGTGATTGGAAGAGTCACGCCTCCGCCATTGCTCAGTCCATTCACCTCATCAAGAAACGCTTAAGAGTATCTCTTATGATTTTATCCATTTTTAGTTATATCTGAGTTTTTCATTATTTTTTTGTGAATTGAATTTTTATTTGGGTGCTATATTCGGTTGTAGTTTAGCCAAGTACCCTATATTTGGGATGAGCATATATTCTATTATCCCTAATGACATTTTTTTTTTTTTTGGATTCTGCTTGTTTCTTGATCTCAATGAGAACATTGCAGGTTGAGCTTACTACTCAAACGGGCTTTCCTTTAACTTTTTCATGTTTCCTAATTCTAATATTGGAGAATAGGTACCGAAAATATGAAAATACTACTTATGGTTCGGAAGGAATTACACGTGAATCTTTTCAAGTATTAAGCGCTCCACTGTTATGTGATTGATTTTCTACTGCAATTGATTTAGGTTCGGTAAAGAGATTCCTCAGTGAAAGCTGACATTTCTGTATTTGTTATCTGGTGACAGTGGAAAAAATTAATGCCAAAGTTGGAATTACTCTCAGAACAGTTAGATAAGCCAGACCTATGGGATGATCCTGCACGCGCAGGAATGATAAGCCGCGAACATGGTTCAATTATGGGCAAAATGAAAGAGGTTAATGCTTTCGAGCAAGAACTGTTGGAACATATTGATATGATAAAGCTGGCTCGTGAAGATAATGATGCAGAACTGGAATCGGTGGGGGCCTCAAAATTTTCTCTTTCTAGGCACGTATAACTAATTTTCAGTGAGATGTATTTTTGAAATTAGGTTTTATGAATATTTAATTCTTTAATTGTGAAGCATGGTTCTTCCAAATACTAATTCTACCGCATAGAGGCATTTTTCTAATAAAATAGCCTGAATGGGGGTTGTAATATTACTTGTAGAATGCATAAATGGAATAGCCGTAGTATGTTTACTATTGCAGTCATATGGTCATGTGAGATAAAATTTTCGAATAGGCAATTGTGTGCTAATACTTCAAAAGAGTTTGTTTGGTTCTTCATGTAGCAATGCAGCTTGGTAAGTTAATATGCCACTTTTAGCATTCATAATAAATATAATCTCGCAAACCCTTTTGTGGATCGGATTTATCTTCTAAGCAGATGATGGCTCGACCTTTGAGTTTAACGGTATCTTGTTTTAATTATTACTTCAATCTCAGGACTCAATGAAAGCTCTTCTTGAACTGAGAAGGCGCATCAAAGAAAAAGAGCTTGAAGCTTTGTTGGCTGGCGAGCATGACTCTTGCTCTTGCTTCATAGAGGTAAAACGTGTTACTTTTTAATCTCTTATTGTGATATCTACCATTTTACATGAAAGTTTTCTTGTGGATTTGTTTCTGTCTTATTCTACATTCTCGCTTATAATGATAATAACTAAAGACGAGAGAATCTGAAAATCAGGGCAGTTGAAGTTACAATTTCTCTTAACTGTAGGTTCAAGCTGGAGCTGGTGGTACTGAGAGTATGGACTGGGCTTCAATGGTGATGCAGATGTACAAAAAGTGGGCCGAAGGTCGGGGCTTTGGAGTTACTGTTGTAGATGAAATGCCTGGCGATATTGCTGGAATCAAGGTTTGGGACCGTTGTCTAACTTGTTATGATAAACTGTAGTTTATACAACGTATGTGCCTGGAATCTCCTATTGTATGGTGATTTGCACAACTAATTTTATCAGAAAGCATTTACTTTATTTGATGTATCTACTAGTTTCCTTCTGTTTCAAACTGTTATTTTCAACAATGATACTATTATTTGGGAAACACATTATGTGTTTGTATAATTATTCTTAAATCATATTAAAATGAATTCAGTTACAACTATAGTACGAAAATCTCATTAGTTGTGGTCCAAAAATATATCCAGTTGGCAAATTATGCTCGGCTTATCAGTAATTTTTCTTTATTTGTGCCCACATGCTGTATACATTGTTCGATTTTAGCGAGCCACTATCAAAGTTGACGGGGAATATGCATTTGGATATTCAAAAGCAGAAGTGGGTGCGCATCGTTTAGTTCGTATCTCGCCATTTGACAGCAACAAGCGGAGGCACACATCATTTGCCTCTGTGGCTGTAATCCCGATTCTTGGGGATGGATTTTCTCGTGTTCAGATAAACGAATCTGATCTAAAGATTGAGAGGTTTCGAGCTGGGGGCGCCGGGGGTCAGCATGTGAATACCACCGAGAGTGCTGTGCGGATCACTCACATTCCCACTGGAGTAACCGCCACTTGTCAAAACGAGAGGTATTGGACATTGTCTGATTCAGAAACACATTAAAGAGACGAATTAAAGAAAAATACACCACCTGTCTTTTAAAAATTGCAAAGTTTCATATATTCATGTGATTTTGAAAGATGGTTAGAATTTTTGTAATTAGGCTAAACCTCGAGGGCATCTTTTGTAAAACAAGAGAATTTGTGGTTACAGGTCACAGCATCAGAACAAGGCGTCTGCCATGGCCGTGCTTCAGTCTCGTTTGGACCAACTCGAAATGCAACGGCAGGCCCAGATAAACTCGGAGCATACTCAGTCACTCACCGACATAAATTTTGGCAGCCAGATACGATCTTACGTGCTTCATGTACGCATTTTGAGTTTCGGTTATTAAAATGTTTTACGAAAATTTGGAGTGCTCGATCGACCTCTGATTTCCATTTTTTTTTCTTTTCAGCCGTACAGAATGGTGAAGGATCATAGAACTGACTATGAGGTTTCAGATCCTGATGCCGTCCTTCAAGGTGATATTGACGGTTTCATCTTGAGCTTTCTTTCTGTCTCCTTGGACAAAAACGATGAAGAAGATGTTTGAATTCATAGTGAATAATTTGCCTGGCATCTTCAAGTTTGTCAGAATCGTTTATAAAGTTATTAGGTGAACGCATGAAATTTGTGACAACAAGATACATTCTCTTTTTTTTTTTCTCTCTCTTTTTTTTTTCTTTTTTTTTGCAACTATCTTTTTGAATAGAATAGAAAATATATTTGAATCAATGTGTTGGGTATTTCAATATAATTTGTTTATCCACGACTGTATTTGGTGGCTTGTTTTACTTGGATAATTTGCTTACTATTTCCAAATTTGTTCTCAGAAACAACAAATTCTATAATTATTATAACTACACATTTACATTTGTGCAATTTGCCCCCAAATTCATATTCAAAAGCTTCTATTTGCTGAAATGTATTTTTTGCACTGCGTTTTTGCACATACTGGTAATGCGCTGAACATAAGTCAAAAGGTGATTTTAGAACGAGAAATGAAAAATCCATCAAATATATAAACCACCAAGCACTCAATGCTTCCGTAACTTCAAAGTGCAGGATTTAACAAAGTGGAAAGCAAAAACCACAATAAACTGCAGTACCTACCAAGGATAATTTAGTTCCAACTCTCAAATGTCAAAACCTCCTCACAATATCACATACTCGAGCTCACACAAAAAGAATGGGCTCCTGAAGAACGAAACTAACTCGCTCATAAGGCAACAACCAATTTGAAACAAAACAATTACTCTTCCCAAAACTATGAAAAATGAATCCCAGCCCTATTGAACAACTATGAGCAACAACCAATTTGAAACAAAACAATTACTCTTCCCAAAACTATGAAAAATGAATCCCAGCCCTATTGAACAACGAGAGCAGGTGCATGAAATCCGCTTGCGCCAGCTTCGATGACCTCTTCTCCTCAAACCCTCCACTTTTCAACACCCCCAAAACCTTATTCTTAAAATCCGAACCCTTCACACCATTATTATTACCATTATTATTATCCCCATCATCCATCTCCATCTCGTCATCATCGTCACCCTCATCATTACCATCCACACTCAATCCCCCAAGCGTGTCCCCCAATGCCGACACGCAAGCAGCCATCTCCGCATCATCATCCTCTGGGCGGCGGCCATCTGGCGCCAGCTGTAAAGCTTGCAGCATCTTATAATTCTTCTCGAGCAACGAAAGCACATTCTTTTGCCTGAATATGGAGCCTAAAGTTTTGTTCTTGCGGTTGAAGCAGATGCGGACGAGCCCATCCCACTCCTTGAAGTTGACGGGTGGGAGAGGCTTTCGAGGCTCGATACGGACCACGGACGAGTCAACCTTGGGTGGTGGCCGGAAGTTGTTCCTCCCAACTTTCAGCAAGTGGTTGACTCGGGCAAGGAGCTGGGTGTTGACTGAGAGGCGGCAGTAGAGAGTGTCCCCTGGCTGGGCCACCAGCCGCATGGCAAACTCCCTCTGGAACATGATGACGGCACATCTGAAAAGAGGCCGGTGGGCGAGCAGCTTGAATGTCAGCGGTGATGAGATCTGGTACGGGATGTTGGCCACACATATGTCGAAGTATGGAAGGTCGCATTTCAAGACATCTCCTTGTATCACCTGAGGATAAAATTGGTGGTAAACAAATGGGGCTCCAACTAGTTACTAGTTGTTGTTGTNCTAGTGAAATTTGGATAATTGGCTTCAACTTGATTGCCTTGCCCATTACCGCACCATATTACCAAATATCCTTTTCTTTTCTCTTGTATTGGTAAATCAGCAATAGAGAAGGGAAAAGACGTGTGAACATATGAAACACCTATCATTTATGCTGGTTAAGACTGTTTATCCTTAGGAATTATTCACTAAACAACCAATTGTCTCAGTGTTAGCACCTATCTTGTCGTTTATATGCTTGACTACCGCATTGTAATGTTACAATTTGATCAAAGTGAATCTGAGTACAATGACCTTACTAATCTATTTTCTATGACTGTGTCAATGTTGTATGCAAAACACTATTCAGCAGCTGAGAGTTAATTTCATTTGAGAGTTGTATGTAAAACAATATTCAGCAGCTGGTTAATTTCATTTGAGAGTGCTGGCTCCAAAATTAAAATAAAAGAAAAAAAAAGGGGGCAAACCAACTGCAACAATACTGGCATGCATAGCTACAGACATTCTTGAATAACAAATAACTCTCGAAACAAAATGGAAATAGAAGTATATTTAACTGCGTACCTTCAATCGGTCCGAGTAAGGGGTTCCTTGGAATCGGCGTTGCAGCTCGAGCACCATACGGGGATCAAGCTCAACGGCAATGACGGACTTTCCGGCTTCGAGAAGCTTTTTAGTGAGATTACCCGTGCCGGGACCTATCTCGAGAATAACGTCGGTAGGTTTTATGCCGGATTTCTGAACGATTGAGTCAACCAAGAGAGGGTTTTTCAGTATATGCTGGCCTTTCGACTTGTGAAAAGCAATCCCCCCTTGAAAATGATGATTGGATGCCCCGGCGCCGCCTTTCTGCGCCCTCTCTTTCTTGATTTTGCCTCCCGCCATTGGTAGTGGCAGCCTGCAATATGCATTCACAGCGCTGTGTTCTAGGGGGCCAGATGGTGTATTGAAAAATGACAATCTAGGGTTTTGTTAATTGAGAAAATTCCATTATAGTGCTGAGGTTTTGATTCTACGCACCAATCTAGACGTGGTCAAACCCGGTTTTGGGGTCGGAAACGGTTTCGGACCGGAGTTTGGAGGAATTTGAACCTGTCTGAACATATGCATGGGCCGATTTAAGGACGGTTCAACCCAGTTCCAAGTTGGTTCAACTGATTTTGAACCAGGCCGATTTTTATTCTAAAAATTGGAAAAGTGATGGAGATTATAGAAATTTGATTTAGACTTAGGTTATATATATTAAGTTAAAATTTCAATTAAGTTGAAGAATTTTTTGGTTATAAAGTGATATTTTAACTTATATGTCAATTAAATTGTCTACGTAACACTCTTACATTGGGAATCAAAATCCTCGTAGTTTTCTTACTTTACTTACCTTGATTGAAAGTAGATGGCAGGATTGAACCGACAGTTTAGTAATCCAAGTTGGACGGCTCGTAGTCCTTTTTATTTCCTACGGTTCCACTAATACTAGCAATACTAGTGAAAATCGGATATTTCTTCTTCTTCATCATCTTAGACTGTTAGTATGGCCGTTTGTACCCTCATTTTGGCCTTCTTCTAGTCACTCTGAAGCATATGAGCCTCAAGGTTTTGTGCGTCAACCTTGACCGTCGTGCGTCCAATGTATATCCTCCCTCGTTGAATGATTGTTCAACCACTGCTGTTGAGGTCGGGACAACGGAAATCTCATTGGCCATCAACCATGGAATAGGATAAATGGGAGTCATCTTTGACCACCAATCCAATACGTCGAATTTTTGTGGCTAGAATGGTTCACGAGCAATCGTGAGTATCAAATCGTCGTGACGTAGTGATCGAGCTCATCGTATCCAGTCCTCTTTGCCCTTTGGATCTTAGCGTTTTTGTAGGGATTAAAATTGTCTTCCCACCAGTCACCAAAGTTTTCAGTATCCCGCGTCCTCTATGTTGGGATCTATGAAGATCTCGTTATGTACAAGTCACGAATTCAATAACAAACGTAAACCTATGCGCAGCGGATCTAAAGGTTTGACGTAGAAAACTTACGGCTTAAAACTTTCTGAATCTGACGGGATATATAAGATGGGATGACTAGGAGCAACACATTGGAGTTGTCGAGATCACGAACGGAGGCAGGATCAGCGACTGGAGCTCGCGGTGGTCGCCGACTCGTAGCGGGGTTCGACCATCAGCTAGTCGTGGGTCGCCATCGGGCTCGTCGCTGCGGTTGGCCGTCGGCGGGTCGTGGCTTGTCGGTTCCCGTAGATGATCGCGATGTCTCAGTTACCTTCTACTGTATTACTCAAACACCTCTTCAACTCGTACCGGTGGAGCAACGAGAAGAAGATAAAACTCCAATGAGATCTAGAGAGAGAGGCGAGTCGTGCATGTCATATACACGTTTCTGCTCTTCTATTTTCTTCTCATGAGCTTAATAATGTATATATAGAGCTACAGTAGAGATCCTTAGGAGAATAGGATTAGGGCTTCTTAAGTAATGGACTAACAGTGGGCTAGATTCACTCTTCCAATTCCTTAAATAATATTACAGTCCACTAACATAATATTATTGCACTCCCTTTTTCCATCTCAAATTACGTTTGAGACTCCAATAATAATTAACCGAATTACCTCATCATGTTTAAGATATAATATCCATTAATTAATTCGATTACCGACAATCAAGAATTAATTAATATATTATATTACCAAAGCTAACGCTCGTTCATCACATTATTATTATGCCGAAACTTAATCCACCTGCAGAGTTTAACATAACAATCATTCATGAACTCACTTCGGGGACATCATCAAACTAACGCATATGGTGACCGTAAATATCCTAATAGCACATCATACATAAAACAATATTACCCAAGAAAGTAAGACTATTGATCCAGCAAACTGAATCTCACTCAAGTGAATCAAAGTAATTTTAACCGATGCCTAGTTCTTTTACGACGATCAATATAAAATGAAGTTATCCTCTCTTGGACCCGTTCAATACATAAATGTACTAGTGCAACTAATCAGTCAAGACCAACTGTACAATTGACACTACAACCGTTCTGATGGGGTGTTCATTTCCATCTATATTGTGAACCACAAATTCTTGTTTCACATGTAACTGATAGAATGATCTTCTGTTCACCCGATGATGGCCCATTCTATCTACGTGCAAAACAATAGAACATAGAACTTGTTTAATCGAACATGATTCTCATTCATAAATGGCAAAAGTATAATATCATCCAAAGCTAAGCTTTCAGTATATAACACTAACAATCTTCCACTTATACTTAAAGCTTTCATTTTTACAAGTATAGTCCTATCAATCCGTTATTCTAAAAGACCTATGTCAATCCTATCTCCATACACCTGACTCCCATTCCTTTCACGTGTTTGATGAAGACCTTCTTCGGCAAACTCTTCGTGAAAGGTTTTAACCGGTTTGAATGGTTTTTGGGCGTTTTTGAGACCTAGCGGTTCAATACCTCTAATCGGACTGGTATAGTGGCTGGTTCTCGGTTGAACCGGTCGAACTGGGCGGTCCGGTTTTGAGAACCTTGCTCTTTATTACGCAATAATCGATTCTTACTTGATAACAAAATTAACTGTGATAAAAACAAAAAGTCTTTGGGAGACGTCAGAGCATGCCAACTAAGAGGTCTTGTTCCCACTTGCTATTCACCAAACTTGGGGGTACATAACAAAAACAGGTATTCGACACGCAATTAGAAAACTTTAACACATAAAGAGAAAACTTAACATTCTTAGGCATAATATTTCTTGAGGTGTGCCATATTCCATGGTCTAGGTAAGAGCTCTCTGTGCCGGTCTCTTAGCTCATACACTCCGCCTGCAAATACCCGTTTTACTTTGTAGCCTTCCCAGTTGGGTTGTAACTTGCCCACATGCTTGAGTGCGTCTGTTTGTCACCAGACCAAGTCGCCAACCTGGAACTTTCGGGAGTGCGATTTCTTGTCGTGGGCTTACCTCATTCTCTGCTTATAGGCCTCGGTCCATACGTTGTCTTGGTCGGAGAGTTCATCCACTAGGTCAAGTGTTTTTNNNNTTTCTTAGCTCGGAATTCTCTTCTTCTTAGTATGTAAACACCGTCTGAACTTAGACCTGTCTTGACTGGAATGACGGTCTCCATCCCATATACAAGAATAAATGGGGTCTCTCCTGTAGAATCTCGCGGCGTTGTCTTGTGAGCCCACAGGGCTGAGTCGAGCTCGTCAACCCATGCTCCTAGTGCTCCTTCTAGGCGATCTTTGAGTCCGTTCAATATGGATTTGCTTGCAACCTCGGCCTGCCCATATGCTTGGGGGTGGGCTACAGAGGCAAAGTGTTGTGTTATGCCAATATCTTTACACTATGTCATTATCTTTTGGCCTTTGAACTGGGCTCCATTGTCAGAGACAAACACTCTTGAGATGTCATACCTGCAACAAATGTTATGAAACGAGAACTTGACGACCTTCTCTTTAGTGATTCATGCTAAGGGCTTGACCTCAATTCGCTTGCTGAAATAGTCGATTGTGATTAACAGGAGCTTTCTTTGTCCAGTTGCTTNACCCTCCAGTGTTGAGTTGTTGTATGTGTGAAGGCCGTCCGAGATAGAGGAGGTTGCAGTTCTTTGTGTTATGCCGAGCAGAAACTCTAGTGAAGTCCATTTATAAAAATAAGTAAATAAAATAGTCAAATGTCATAATTTAAATTGTAACACTTTGTAATCATGTAAATATATAATATATCTAAATTTTCAAATGGAGACTAATTAACTAATTATATTGGTTGAAAAAATAAATTAAAGAAATAAATATGAGCAAAAAATAAAAATAAAAATAAAATATTTAAACATGAAAATTTTGTATTTCATAAGGATTAAGTTACTAAACATTAAAATTTAATTATCAAATATTTTAACATTTGGTGCACTTAGAATTATAATAAACGAAGGTAAATAATAAAGGTTAAACGTTGGTCAATTAGCGAACAATATGCAAATTATGAATTGTTAAACAAAATTATAAGCAAAAGATAATTGATGATTTTATAGATACATGTAAGTAATTTTTATGCAAATATCATATGATCTAATATAATGATAATATTTTATAGAATTATAGATAATAAACTTTATATATTAAATAGTCAAAACTTATAAAAAATTAAAAAATAGAAAAAAGATAATAATAATAATAATAATAATAATAATAATAATAATAATAATAAATAGATGAATTTATTGAATATTGTGTTTAATAGAACTGCATATTGTTTTAAATAATTTAATACTCCCTCTTTTTTTAAATAAATGTCGTTTTGAGAAGTTGCACAGTAATTAAGAATAATTTATTTGCCAATAATAACCCTCATTAATGAGGATAGAGATGGATGTTTTGAGAAAAAGGTGAAAAATATAATTATGATTTTTTATTAATATTATAATTTATAAATTCATCAATTATATTGTCGAACCAACTATACTGCCACATAAAATTTTGTTCTTAAAAATTGTTAAACATATATTATTTCAATGGTTTTATTATCAATGTTTTTTTCTTAAGTATTTTTTTAACTTATTGTGATTGTATTAATGTGTTAAAAATGTAATATAAATGATAAAGATGATAAATTATGAAAGTATAATTTATATTTTGTTATTTTGATGATATACTTTTTCAATTATGTCCCCATTATGAAATTATTTTAGATCCGCCAGTGCAATTAGGTTTCTAATGGAACTTCCATTGAAATTGTTATAATTCAATTGACTGTTTTTCCAACGGTTGAAATATGGCCAGAAAAAAATTTCAACGGAAATTCACACAACAATAAATAATGGCAATTGAAATCATTAAATCCATTAAAATTTCAATGTAATTCCATTTGATCTCTGATGGAATAACCAATGAAATTTCCAATGAAAGTTATACCAATGAAATATCCATTGATATTTTTAGTGGAATAACATACTGTTGGATTTTTCCTTGCAATACACCATTTTTTTCGTATTTTTTCTTAAACATTAAAATTTTTATTTTGTTATTTTCCTTATTAATTAATTGTATTTACAAATATTGTATAGAAAATATATTAAACACATGAACTTTTTAGTCCATGCATATTTTTTAGAAATCACTCATTCTTTTATCTCAAGATTACTTATTAATTTATCAATTGAGTTACATTTCTTACATATTAAATATTAAATAATAAAAATAATTTTTTTATATACGTAATATGATATTTGTATATTATCTTAAAACAAAGAATAATGACAAATAAAAATTTATTTAAAATTATAATAATCAAGTTTTAAATAAAAAAAATTAAAGGTTCTAACTTACATTGATAAAAGTACAAATAACTATTGTCTATCACCTAAAACTTACATATAGAACTAATAAGCACAAAAAATAACAATCGTTGAATAATTTGACTCCTTTACATTGATAAGTACAAGTTTTAAAAGTTTTATATTTAATTTTATTGATTATAACTTTTCTATTTATTGCCTTTTTTCATATTCATAAGTAAGTGTTAACTTAATTATATTTTTAATATTATTCTTCATATATAATATTTTTTTTTACTTTATAGTTCTTTCATATGATTTTTTAAAATATATATATATATATATATATTTCAATTAATTGTATATTTATTAGCTAGATAAGGGTAAGAATAGAAAAATAAGTGCAAAAGATCCAAAACGTCATTTATTTAGTTAATTATTGATAAAGCCAAAATGATATTTATAAAAAAATAATAATAAAAAAAAGGTAGTAATAATTAAACAATAATGTGTTTTTTTGTAGTATCAACACTAAACCGTAAATATGCTCCCATTCGTATGAACACCCAATCCCTATCAGCCACGTTCAATACAATGACAACTAAGTCTGATCTGTCATTCTCCTATTCGCTCTGGATTACGGAGCATCCACGTCGGACGGAGCTGATATGCAATTTCCGATGGAAAACCAGCGCTATAAAACAAAACGCACATCGCAAATGGTCCCATTGTCTCGCTCCTAACTCTCTCAAAAAACAATGGCGACTGCACTGAGAAGATCTCTGAACCCTAATCCTCTCTCTTTAGCTGTCGCTCTGTCTCTCCTCCTCGCGGTCTCCTCTGCAAAAGTATTCTTTGAGGAGCGTTTTGATGGTAATGTTTCTCTCTTGCTTATATTACCTCCTTACTGATAAACTAGTTTGCCATCTCAGTTTTCCCGCCGATTCTATATTTTGTTGGTTTTTATTGTTAATTTCGAATGATCGGTGCTTGGTTTGTGTTTTGTTTCATTGATCTTAAATGTTTTTGTGAATGGAAAGGCCATTTGGTTAGATTCGAATCGAACTGAGATCATTTAGCATAGATCTGTGATTATATCTCATCTATGCGCGTCTTTGTTTTTGATGTAAGGATGAATGTTGCTATTTTCTGCTGTGGCTGCCAAATTACTGAAGTGGCTGCTGCTGGTTTTTGTGAATCAAATTTCTTTTATTTTTCCCTTGAGTGTAGTTTGTGGTAACAGATTTTGAGTGCTATTGTTATTCTGTCATTTATTGACAGCTGATGATATAGCCAATTCTGCAATGCAGTACACCTCTAGTTGGTTTTGATCCCTAGGACTATATTGTAAGCTAACACTTAGGCAAGCTCTGCAAGTTGGTGCTCTTGATGTAATTTTGTGCTTTGCATTAAAGTGATATTTTTCCTTTTAAGATAAACGGGGTTCCTTAGTTTTTTGTTCTCTTTTTTCTTGTTTATTGGATTTGTGCAAGTTCAATAAGCCTATATTTGTTTATAATCTAGTATAGATAAATCTGGTTGCTATTTCCATTGATGGTTTTGTACTCATAATTTGTTGGATAACTTTCATAGACGGATGGGAGAGCCGGTGGGTCAAATCTGACTGGAAGAGAAATGACAAAACGGCGGGTGAGTGGAATTACACTGCTGGAAAGTGGCATGGAGACTCAAATGACAAAGGTAACCATATCTTGCAGAAAATTTGCTGCTTTTTGTACTGACGAATATGCTGTGTTAAGGTTTTGAGGATCTTCCACTATTATATATCTTCAGGTATTCAGACAAGTGAAGACTATAGGTTCTACGCCATCTCAGCCGAATTTCCTGAATTCAGTAATAAAGATAAAACATTGGTTTTCCAGTTCTCTGTAAAGCATGAGCAGAAGCTAGACTGTGGTGGTGGATACATGAAGTTACTCAGCGGTGAAGTGGACCAGAAAGAATTTGGTGGTGACACCCCGTACAGGTAATGCCGCATTCTTTGATTCTGCATTTCCTGGATTTCTTTTCCTATTTAGTTTATTCATCCAGTTCAAATTTAAATTTTGTGGTTCTTCATTCTTGTTTGTATGCAGTATCATGTTCGGACCAGATATTTGTGGCTACTCCACCAAAAAGGTTCATGCTATTCTGACCTACAATGGAACGAACCACTTGATCAAGAAGGAAGTTCCATGTGAGACTGACCAATTGACTCACGTCTATACCTTCATCCTCCGCCCAGACGCTACTTACAGCATCCTCATTGACAACTCGGAAAAGCAGACTGGTAGCTTGTACAGTGACTGGGATATTCTCCCTCCAAAGAAGATCAAGGACCCTGAAGCTAAAAAGGTTTGTTTAGTTCTCTATTAGTTATTTATATCCGGCACAGAGCCTATTATGTCAGTAATTTATCCACTCATGTTTTTGTGCATCATAACTACAGCCCGAGGATTGGGACGATAAGGAATTCATTTCTGATCCAGATGATAAGAAGCCGGAGGTACTTTTAAGTTTTTCATTATTTTATGGTGTGGTGAATCCTGTAGTATTATTGATTTAATATGAAAACTGGAGTATATATTTTTGCTCAACAGGGTTATGATGACATCCCGAAGGAGATTGTGGATCCTGAGGCCAAAAAGGTCACTTTATACACCATGTCCTATCTCTGACCCTGTTGCCTTCTAGAGGCTTGTAGGTGACTAATGATTACATCTAAAAATTTTTTTTATTTGCAGCCTGAGGACTGGGATGATGATGAGGATGGTGAGTGGACTCCTCCAATCATTCCCAATCCCGAGTACAAGGGCCCATGGAAGGCAAAGGTTTGTAGAATCATTGGTCTACTGAAACCTGTCAATTTGAATGGACTTGTTAATACATAGCCCTTTTTGTTGACAGAAAATCAAGAACCCCAACTACAAGGGCAAGTGGAAGGCGCCATTGATTGATAACCCAGGTATGCTTGCCTCTCAATGATTAGCACTTGTTTGCGCATCTACTATAAGGGTCTTCTATAGGTCAACCTCAATATTTGCATGATTTCAGAGTTCAAGGATGACCCAGATCTCTACGTTTTCCCTAAATTGAAGTATGTTGGAATTGAGTTATGGCAGGTAAAAGATTAATTTCCATTTTTTCTTATTTATCTTAATGATTTCATATTTTGAGTGAGCACCTAAATTACTGAATATATTATACAGGTGAAATCAGGAACATTGTTTGACAACATCTTGATAGCTGATGACCCGGAATATGCTAAACAAGTGGCTGAAGACACATGGGGCAAACAAAAGGATGTATGTTTCATTTGTTATTTACGATTCAGTACCTGCAGAGAGTGGGAATTTGTGTCAGACTTGTTATTGGCAATTGACTGATTATATTGGTTTTTGATATTGCAGGCCGAGAAAGCAGCTTTTGATGAGGCGGAAAAGAAGAGAGAAGAAGAGGTACCATGAATTGAATATAATGGCTCTGTGCATGCCTTTATTTCGGAAGTGGCCATTAATATTTTGTCACATGACCTGCTGTTTCTTTAGGTGTAGTAAAAATAGGCTTATGTTTTTTTAGGTGTGCTAAAAGTAGGCTTATGTTTTCAGGAATCTAAGGATGATGATGAGGACCCACTAGAGTCTGATGTAAGCTCTAAGTTCTTTGGTCTGAAATATTTTGGCCACATTAAAGAATATCTATCGTCTTGATTGGGATCTCATTATAATTATTTCTCTTTGAATTTTCTGAAGGCTGAGGATGGAGATGATGATGCTGATGACAGAAAAGACGCTGATGATGAAGAAATTGATGCCAAATCTGCAGAAGAACCAGCCGATGGTGATAAACATGTACGGAATTCTTAGCTTGTTCAATTTGTAATTTCTTTGCCAACTTCGTATGTGTGCGCTATATATATTCTTTCCCGGCTTCCTCTTCTCATTTGTTTCCCTTTGTTTTATTGGTTATATTCTGCAGGACGAACTGTAAGGAGATTGGGTGTTGCAATATCTGTCGCCCGAGGAAAAAAGGCTTCTCAGATTTTTTCTTGTTTTTTCTCCAGTNTTTTAAGCCGCACGAGGGTATTTTTAGCTGATTTTCTTTAACACCGTATGAGAACACTGATAGAATTAGAATCAAAATGGGCATTATATGAAGTGACATTGAGAATGTGTTTATATTACTTCTTTCCATTTTCAGCATGGGATTGAATGGGATGACATGATCAATACAACTAATCACATGCTTACACCAAATGGTTACTGTGTACAAGGAAACAGAAAAAGTAAGATGGAAAGTAACAAAATAAGTTGAAAAAGAAAAGTAACAAAATAAGTATATCTTATGCTTTAATTAAATTGTCAAATTATAAATTTGTAATCATAATAATTAAATACCCGTACATTAAATGAAAATGTCAACCTATGTTGAATTTTTTTATTTATATCATATAAAAATATTGATATTATTTACTATTGCACAAGTACAAAAATATGTATCTTAAATAAATAGAAATAATATGGTGATATATATATGTATAAGTGTAGAATATGTTTATTTAATATTAAGCAAAATAGATTAATTTTTTTACTTAATTAGATGTCTAATACATCAAGTGTCGTATTCGTCGTGCTTCACAGTTTTTTAACTTTATATGTAATTTTAGAATTTAGATAAATAATTATTTATTTTTAGTAGATTGACAACATACCAATTAGATATGAAATAAATATCATTTTTAAAAGATTACATACCAATTTCTATTACTTTGTAATGTAATTTATAGTTTTATTTGATGTAATTTAATTTAGTTTGATAAATAAATTTAAATTTTATTTATAAGGATATATATTACTGTTTTGTATTTTATATATATAATATGGATGTCAAATCAAAAATCGTTAAAAGATAGTTAATTTGATAAATCACATATGAAAAGTAAAATACAAACAGAAAAGTTATAAAATCTTAAAATAAGAAGAAGAAACATGTATAATAATAATAATAATATTACTAGTACATTACCCGTGTATTACATGGGTGTTGAATTACAAAACTTTGGTAAAAAATATTAAATTTTTTATTTTTTTTAAATTAAAATAATTTAATTTTATATAAAACATTACCTTGTGTTTTAATTAAATTGTCAAATTATAATTTTTTAATCATAATAATTAAACACACGTATATTAAATGTGTCAATCCATGTTGAATTTTTTTACTTATATGATATAAAAATATCGATATTATTTACTATTACATAAGTACAAAAAATATATATCTTAAATAAATAGATATAATATGGTGATATGTATATGCATAAGTGTAGAATATATTTATTTATTAAGCAAAATAGATTAACTTTTTTACTTAATTAGATACCTAATACATCAAGTGCCGTATCAGTCGTGCTTCACAATTTTTTAACTTTATATGTAATTTTAGAATTTAGATAAATAATTATTTATTTTTATTAGATTGAGAACATACCAATTAGATTTGAAATAAATATCATTTTTAAAAGATTACATACCAATTTCTATTACTTTGTAATGTAATTTATAGTTTTATTTGATATAATTTAATTTAGTTTGATAAATAAATTTAAATTTTATTTATAAGGATATATATTACTGTTTTGTATTTTATATATATAATATGGACGTCAAATCGAAAATCGTTAAAATATAGTTAATTTGATAAATCATATATGAAAAATAAAATACAAACAAAAAATTATAAAATCTTAAAATAAGAAGAAGAAACATGTATAATAATAATAATAATAATAATAATAATAATAATAATAATAATAATAATAATATTACTAGTACAATACCCGTGTATTACACGGGTGTTAAATTAGAAAGCTTTGGTATTAAATTTTTTATTTTTTTAAAAAATTAAAATAATTTAATTTTATATAAAACATTACCTTGTGTTTTAATTAAATTGTCAAATTATAATTTTTTAATCATAATAATTAAACACTCGTACATTAAATGAAAATGTCAATCCATGTTGAATTTTTTTACTTATATCATATAAAAATATCAATATTATTTACTATTACATAAGTACAAAAATATATATCTTAAATAAACAGAATAATATGGTGATATGTATATGCATAAGTGTAGAATATGTTTATTTAATATTAAGCAAAATAGATTAACTTTTTTACTTAATTAGATGCCTAATACATCAAGTGTCGTATCAGTCGTGCTTCACAATTTTTTAACTTTATATGTAATTTTAGGATTTAGATAAATAATTATTTATTTTTATTAGATTGACAACATACCAATTAAATTTGAAATAAATATCATTTTTAAAAGATTACATACCAATTTCTATAAGGATATATATTACTGTTTTGTATTTTATATATATAATATGGATGTCAAATCAAAAATCGTTAAAAGATAATTAATTTGATAAATTATATGAAAAATAAAATACAAACAAAAAGTAATAAAATCTTGAAATAAGAAGAAGAAACATTTATAAAAATTAATGAACCAATTATATAAGAAAATGAAATGTGATGTATGGTAATGTAGGGAAATGAAACATAAAATAGTTTATGGTAACTAATTGTAGAAGTAAAGAAGGAAAAAAAACAATCATGGATTTAGTGTGATAAAAAATATTAATTTACATCCAAGTCTAACTCCAAAACATGGTTTTTTGCCAAATAGAATTCCGAAGCATGAGAGTTTGCCACGTAGGATCAACGCATTCTGAAATTATATATAGAGGGGATAATAATAATAATAATAATAATAATAATAATAATAATAATAATAATAATAAATCTATATGAATATCAATAATTTGTATATAATTTTTGAAATATTATAATAAAACCTATTGTATTTGATTTCGTAAATATATTATTAATTTAAGTTTATTTTTTGCATTTATGTGACAACCTGTAACAAAAAATTTGAAACCAAATAAATGTTTTTACATCATAACCTTATAATTACATAATAAATTTCCATATGCTCATTATCGTTATTTATTTAATATGCTTAATATTTATTTATGGGATGTGCATATTAATTGTTGAATGTAAATGATAATTAATTTATTGCTATTGGTAGTATATATAATTAATTACGGTAAAAAATTATAGATAATTTTTTTAAAAAAATTTAAATCATAATTCATAATTGAATATTTTGTTTTTAATCACGCCTATACAATCGATGAAATAAAATTTTTCAAAAAATTACAAAGTTGTTCATATTTATTTAACTTCAACACCTTGTTACAGTTTGGAAAGAATCCAAATTATAGTTTGGAAAGGATCCAAATTTATATCGACTGTTTAAATTATTTTTTTGATAAAATTTTGGAAAATCTTGACTAAAATCTTGTTGATTTTTTCAAAAAGTCGCACGGAAACACCACCCTTTTAAATTTTGATTTTTTTAATTATTTTTTGTACATTAACTATTGTAAATTGTTAATTTATTTATAAAAAATGAAATACAATATCTGGAGGATATCTTTTATCATAAAATTGAATACTCTAATTAGAAATTTTCTATCATCAAATTCACCGATAATACTATCTAATTACTCATGTTTTTTTAGGATTAATACATATTATTTTTGAAAAATCTCTACTACACAATCGTGTGAAATTTTATTAATTTTCATACTTTATTACAGTTTGGTAAGAATCTAATTTACATAGACTACTTAAAATCATTTTGTTAGATGAAGTTTTGAATAATCCCAACTATACAATCGTGTGAAATGTAGTTAACTGTTCAAAAAAATCGCATGCAATCGTTGTCGAAATTTATCTAACTACAATACCTTTTCAAAATTTGAATTATTTCTACTATATTTATAACATCAACAATCGTAAATGGTTAATTGGTTTAAAATAAATCAAACGCAATCTTTTGAGTTATTATCTTCTATTATAAAATTCAATACTCTAACAAAAAACCTCTACCACAATATTCACCGATAATACCGTCTAATTAATAATTTCACTTTTAGGCGTAACATATTTAATAATGTCATATAATCATATATATATATATAATTTTTTAATTATTATAAGATAGGAAACATTCTAAACATAAATAGAAAGCATATATGGCACAATATTTTACTTTGAATTTTTTTAAATATTTTTAAATTAATTACATAACTAAACAATATTAATGTATATTAAATATTTATCATTATATATATATACATATATACATATGTAAAGAATACTACTTTTATAAGTGTTTTAAATAATAATAATAGTAATGACATTATACGACAAAAAATTATAAGCAAAAAAATAATGGTTGAGTATTATGATAAACAAAAATAAGTAAAAATTATTATTTTTCTATATCAAAAATAAATATAGATGTTAAATATTATTTATTGATATAAACGGTTAGCAAACTAATATATTGTTAAAATAAGGTTTTAAAAAAGAGTTTTAAGAAACAAGTCTGTCGTGCATCGTACGGAATACTCACTAGTGATTAGATATAATACGTATAATAGTAAACTATTATTTAAAAAAGTATTTATATAATTCTTAGATATGATTAGATATAATGCTTATAATAAAATAAATGTCGGAATAAATGATATACTACTTTAACTATAATTTCAATATAAACTAATGTGCATGTTGCTTAGGAAAAAACGGAATCGAATTCCAAGTTCGGAGGAGTCCAAACGAGCTCCAGAAGCGACGGAAGCCAGTAGTCCCGCGCGCCGCGGCGCGACATGGCCTTCCTCCGCGGCGTGAAGCCCTCCACGGGCGTACAGAGACTCACGCATCTGCTCCCCACCACGCTGCGAGACCCCTCCACGCCGCGGCACCTGCTTCCTCCGCGCCGTGTTGCCTCTCTACGCCGTGACACTCGTGATCTCCACTCTGCGCCACACCATCTCACCCGTGACCTTGTGCCACCTATAAATATGTGTACGGGACGTCGATTAAAGGGAATTCTCCCCTTCTGGGAGACGAACTCTAGGCCCGTAAAAACACAAAAACTCCCTTTCTCATTCTCTCCTTCTACTCTATCGTTTTTGCTCTTCTCTTCACCATTCTTTTTCATTTTTTTTCCTTCTTCTTAATAATTAGGCTTAAGCTTGTAACTTGGATTCAACTCTTGAAATTGAATTTATTGTAAGTTTTTCATCTTGTTTAATTCATGAGAATGATTATTTAGGGTGAATTGCTTGAATTTGTTGAATTCATGATACATAGCTAATTTTGATTGCTAGGGATAGGGGATAATTGTTCATGTTTCACGTGTATTTGTCGGGCTAAAATTGTTCATGCTTATGTGAGTTAATTTGATTAGAAATTGATGAAATTATGCTTGATAGTTTGATGTAATCGAAGGGTGACACTTCGATCTTGCAATTGGTAACAATTGGATATTGAGTTGTCGAGTTTGGTTTTGTTGATTCTCGATAATTAGTTGATTAAACACCTTCTAATTGAATTAGCGGGTTTTAGAACCGAAAGGGGAGAAGTCGTAGACCTAGGCTCGCATGAGGTAGATAATTTCGTAATTGAATAGTCTATAGGTTTTGGATTGAAATACGTGCTTGTCAATGACCCGTCCCTTGTTACGAAAAGTTATTGGGATTGGATAATTGACCTGTATTGTATGATCGATCTTGTTCGTTTATGTTCAATCCCTTGTTACGAAGAGTTATTGGGAGCGAACCGCTAGATGTTTAAGCGAGAGTGTCAATCTGGAATAGAATAATTTAATTGCCCGGACATGGAATTTATTCCCGTCTTTTCCAATTCGACCCCCAACTCATCCATCTAGATGGTAATCCTTGCATGGCCACGCACCACGCTACCTATCCTGCACATCACCACCGACAAGAAATACGGAAAATCGGGAAAAACGAACAAAAAGACCAAAAACGACTAAAACAAAGGAAATGCACGGAACGACTCAAAATGGACCAAGAACCAAAGAAAAATACCTAAGGAGGGGAAANAAACCTAAAGAGGGGAAAAATAATCATAAAATAAACAAGAAAAACATGACGAAAGTGGAACGAACAGTGTGCCCAGCCCGACGGGTTGCCGGGTTAAAAATCAATGACCCTGAACCGGTCTGTACCATGACCTGTCGCGCCGGGCTGGGCCCAACCCAGATTGGGGGTCTGTTAAAAAAAATTAGAAATCATTGATTTTTCTCGGGCTGTTCCGCCGGGTCATATGTTCAAAATGGTCGCCCCTGAATTCGACTCAATTAAAATTCGAGCTAGGTCGAGACCCGTGGTCAATGGGTTGGGTCCAGCCAGGTGACCCATGGCTATATCTATGTGGGATGCACGGATAATACGTTTTATTAAAAAAAAAACTAATAATTATAATATACAAAATTGAAATACGTAATTGAAGTGTGAATGTAAACAAACATTAGAAAATATATAAATTTAATATAATTAATAAATATTAAAATATAAATAAATTGTATTTGAATAAAGAATTATATATATATATATATATGTATATATATATAGTTAAATAATAAAGATCATGTAGGAAAATAATAAAAGTTACATAGTTAAATTCAAGATCAATATTTATCAATTACCTATAATTTTTAACAAAACCTATAATTTTAACAAAACTTAATATATTTAGAGTCCGTTTTGGTTGCCCATGGCTTGATATCCTCGAAATTGATATTGTATCCATAAGTTTAACAAACCATGTTTGGTTGGAGATGAGAAAGCCTATGATATGGTCATGGCTCGGTCTTTTTTTTTCTTATTTTTTTGTAATATGTATCCCACATATACTATATCTAGACGTTTAAATCTTGAAATGAATACTAATTAACTCATTATATAAGTTAAAAAAAGTGAATTAAATAATTAAATATAAATAAAAATACAAAAATAAAAATAACATATTTAACCATGAAAAAACATAAAAGAAGCGTTTATTTCGCGCTTTTCTCCATACAATTAAAAGTTACATAAAAGAAGCGTCACTTTCTCTCTCTAACCATATCTCTCTCAAAAAACAAAAACCAGATCTAGTTTTTTTTCACCGCCCCCCTTCTCCGCCGTCGAGTTGCTATGGCCGTCCAGCTTGCCGGACCGAGGTGCGATTGGTTTTGATTATTTCGCCCCCCAGAGCTTGACAGGAGACCCGGTCGGTGGCGGGTCTCGTCGTTCCGTGTCCACAGCCGCGGAGGGGGCAGTACTATCTGGATCCAGCCGTAGGAGTTGCCGTTCTGCAGGAGTCAGTCTCGTGCATTGTCACTGCGATGCCTGTAGGAAGGGCGTGGATGCCCGGCTAAGGTCAGAATTTCTCCAAGTAGGCCGCAACCCGCCGATCCGCCGTGTGGTAGGGCTGCTAGTGCTCGTCCTAGTGCAGCCTTGGGTGGTCCTTCTTCTGGTCTTGTCTTGTTTTCGAGCCCTCCAGTGTGTTCATGGCGACTCTCTGGAGTGAGAACTAGGGGTGTTCACTGTCCAGATTGGTAAGGTTTTAGCCCAAACCATGACCAAACCGGACATAACGTTTAATTTTTTTTTCTTATTCATAACCGGTTCGGTTTTATTTTTTAACCGACCACAATCTAGACCGCATTGGACGGTCCGGTTTGGCGGTTAACCGGTTAAATCCAAAATCCTTGTTTTGGGCCTTCAATTTTTATTTTTTCATTTTGGGATTAATTTTTATTTTTCAATTTTGGACCCAAAAGAGATTATTTGGGCCTAAAACTTAAGAAAAACAACAATAATGAAATAAAAAATACACAGTTCGTCCCATAAGCATAAAAACACATTTCGTCCATAAACATAAAAATGCGAAATTGATGAAGATTAAATTATGCAAACTGAACCCAAGCAAGCCTTCATTTTTTAGTCAGTTTATACACCTGAAATAATAAGAGCAAAGCCTTCATTTTTCAGTCACATCCTTTCTGTGAAAAATTATAGTGTCTTACAAAATTAACTCAACAAAAGCCCAAAAAGTGAAAGTGAATGACTGAATGTATATACATATATATATTTGTTATAGTTTTTTAATATTTACCGGTCTGGTCTGGTTAAACTGGCGGTTTGCCGCAGGTAATCCGTTAACCGGACCGGTTATTCCAGATTTTTACAAAAATTAACCACCGAATTTTTAAGACTTTTTTAACTGACCATTTAACCGATCCGCGGTCCGGATTAACAGTTTTTTTCGGTTAAAACAGGACCGTAATCACCCCTAGCGAGAACGGCCTCCTCTCTGGATCTGTCTAGGCGGTTGTCTGCAGTTTTTGGGTTCGGGCTTTAGATTTGTGGCTTTGTTGTGCCTTTAGCTGCGGTGTGGGGCCTCGGGGGTCAGTTACGTAATCGCTTAGCTCGCCTGCTTGGATTAGGGGAGGTCCTATTTTATTTGTTTATTAAGTGTGAGTTGTATTTTGTTTTTATTTTGTTGTTTTGTTTTGTTTAGTGCAACTGTATCTGCTTTGACAGTGCAGCTGTGTCTATATTTCTCTCATTTATGGAGTTTGTGTTTTTGTTTTTGTATTGTGGTTGTTTGTCTCCTTGATAGAGTTTGTACCCCCTTGTGTGTTATGACAAGAAGGTTGGTATAGTCTTCTGGTTCCAGTGTGTCATTTGACATTTCGGGTGTAATCTTTCGAGTTTTCAAGTTATTAATATAATTGACGTTGGAAAAAAAAAATCATGAGAAAATTGTGTTGCATAACAATTAAAGTTACAAAATATTAAAATTTAATCATCAAGCATTCTAACATTTCATGCACTTAGAATTATAATAAATGAAGATAGATATTATGAGTTAAATTTTTGTCAACCATCGAGCAATGTGCAAATTATAAATTGTTTAAAAGACTTATAAGAAGATAATAGATGATTTTATAAGTACATGTAAGTAATTGTATGCAAATATCATATGATCTTATACATTTATAATATTTTGTAAACTTATAAATAATAAATTTATACAAAATAGAAAAAATATAATAGTAAATAAATAAATTTCATATTTTTATTGAATTTAGTATATATTTAATAAAATTGCATATTGTTTAAAATAATTTAATAATATTTTAAAAGTAAAATATTTTTATAGTATACTTCGTGAATCGTACGAGTATCAATGCTACTTTATATAATGGACTATTTCATATTGTCATAATTGACATGGTTTTGGGCGATTTNAATCTTTATTAACAAATCTTATACACACATATCTATATATATATATGATTAATTGTTAGTGTATACTTTCAGGGGTAAGCCTTAACAACCTTGGCTCTTATCTTTTACTATGCTTTATGGAGGCCATATGCATTTACTCCTTCTCCGGAACAGAAACTAAAAGAGTGAACTTTCCCTCAATTTCATTGAACCTAGACAATAAAAGATCTATCTTTTCCCTTAAGATAAAAATCTCTCCAACTGCGATGGGATGTCTTGGAGCTGGCCCTCTCTCTAGATGAGGTCAGGGAACTAACTCTTCTCTGCTCCATGAGCTTAGCTTTCCAATGCAACTCCAGGAGCGTGCTGTACAATAAACCAACCGACTGATATTGTAACTGTTTAGCTTAACATTGCTGTAAAGTAATCTACGCTCAGCAGCGACAATTCCTGTAAAGACGAGGGCTTATAGAGTCGGAGTTGGTCGTGTCCAGTCATTAGACTGAAAACAGGCAGGTCAATTACATCGAGCCTTAGCGCGTTGGATCATCGAAAAATGGATAAATTCCTATCTCTGGTAAGACCACCCGGTTCATCAACTCATTTCTCGATCAGATATTGGTCACAAAAAGTACAATTTGAACTTGTCACCAAAAGTGACGGCTGGTCCACTTGACTCTTTGTTTCATTAACTATAAATTGACTTGAACACAAAAAATATAATATAAAAAATTATTTAATTAATATATAATTTGTAGACAAAAATTTAGTTAATTATATTCACGTTTAGAAATACCTATAGTATGTAATAAAGTAATCATAATAACTATGTTTGAGTCATACTAACTTAATGAATAATTTCAAATATTAATAAAATTTTCTAAAATGTATTTAATTTAACCATAAAAAGGCAATCTTCATTGAACATATCATTTGTAATGAAATATTATGAAAATTAGAATAATATATTAGTAAAAGTAATATTTTATGGTGAGGTATAATTTAAAATTATAAATTTCATTTTAGAAATATGTATGTACATCAAAAAAATACTCAAGTTTTAGAAAACTATAATTTTTATTATATACTATTTTACAAATAAAAACAAGTAAATAAAATAGTCAAATGTCACATTTTACATTATAGCACTTTGTAATCATGAAAATATCTAATATATTTAAATCTTCAAATGTAGACTAATTAACTTATTATATAGGTTGAAAAAATAAATTAAACAAATAATATAAATAAAAAGTATAAAAATAAAAATAAAATATTTAACCGTTAAAAATTTGTGTTTCATAAATATTAAAGTTATTAAGAATTAAAATTAAAATTGTTAAATATTTTTACATTTCATGCACTTAGAATTATAATAAATGAAGACAAATGTTACGGATTAATCGTTGGTTAATTAGCAAACAACTAGTACAGAGCCCGTGCGATGCACGGGGTGCACAATTTTAAGGGTATTTATCCAGGATTATAATTATATACATGAATAAAGAAAAATGTACGGAATATATATAGTACGTGACTCGTGCGAAGCACGGGATATATTTATTTGAAGAATATTATATTATAAGATGCAATATTCAATAAAAGTTTATAATACGCAAGAAAATTGTACAATGTTCAATAAAAGTTTTATAATATTCAAGTGGAGCCTTAAAGTCTCTTGTACATTAAGACTACTGACAAAATAATATTTTAATCAATGAGTTTCATTTCCTTGTAGCCAAATTGTGAATGTGATTTGAGGAGTACAACAAATCGATATATACCTGACTTGCTTTTTTCGTTGTAGTTTAATGAATTTAAAAATATTCTAAAATATAGCAAAAATTTATTTTTTTATTACAATTATGAATTTTACTAAATATAGACTGTCAATCTATGGTGTTAATCAACGTTTATGTCTAAAAAATTAAGAATTTTTACCTCTTTTAATCAACATTTAAGTCTAAAAAATAATAGAGTTATTATAAGTTTTTTTCTACATCTTTTAAAACATTAAATATGAGCATGTTTGGGCTAGTTTGTAAAATAATTAATACTAGTACGACACCCGTGTACTACACGGGTTGTTTGAAAAAAAATATAAAATATAAAATAATAAAAAAAACACATATGTTGTTGTATAACTATTTCAACTCTTTAAAATATATTAGAAAGATCATATAATATTCTATAACTATTTCAATGTATTTTTATAGATATTCTAAAAAGATTTAAATAATTTATTTATGGTTGGATTGAAAAGATATAATATGCAAGTGGCTATATTTTTTTTTGTAAAATTATAGTATTTTTTTAATTTAAACTATATAAAAAAGTTATTGTTTACATTAATTATATAAATAAAATAATATATAAAGCTAATTTTTTTTATTTATTTTGGTTTACACGACAAGATAAGAATCCTAAGATGTAATGTTATACGATAATAATTTGGAGTTGGAGGATTTACGCGTCATATAAGAATCGTATTTATTTGGGAAGTCTTATAAGATAAAGAATCTTATTTAATTTGGAGTTGGAGGATTTACACGACATATAAAAAACTTATTTATTAAGTATTTTATTTTAAACAATTAGGGAATGTATCCGAACCAAAAACCGAAGCATGTAATCTTATTTATTAAGTATTTTATTTTAAACAATTAGGGAATGTATCCGAACCAAAAGCCGAAGCATGTAATGTTGCCAAGTAAGCTTCCGAAGCGTGCGAAGCAGCCAATTAGGCTCAGCACGTTTTCAAATTATATTAAGAGGGATATTATCTCACTAAAAAATTTATACTAATAAAAATTTAATTTTAGAATATAAATTTATCCCTTGATATAAGAGATAAAGTAACAGTTTTACTTATTGTTGTTAACCATATAATATTTAATTATTATTTTATTATATAATAAAAAAAGAATATTGTTAAATAGTGTAGAATTGTTATAAAATTATATGATTTTTTTTTTACAATATGGATTTAATATTTTTTTATGATTTGATAATATAAACAAATCTATACTTAACTTTGACAAATAAAACAAATAAATACTTTAGTAAGTATTTAATGTATATACTAAATAGGAATATATTTGGTATAATCAAATACCAAATATAATCAAATAAATCAAAGTGTACATTTTTATTTGGTATTTGATTTTCTTATAATTAAAATATTTTTATTATACTTATCTTTTTAAAATAAAACAAATAAATAAATCAATTAAATAAATAAAATATTATAATACTAAAATAGTAATGGTATTTAATGCAGTTGACTTTTCTGGATAGTAAATGTAGTAAATAGAATCTCCTTTTATATAAGTATAGATAAATATGATACTATATTAAGTTGCTCAAAATAGTAATGCATTTATTGCATTGACTTTTCAACTTACTAAATTTCGTAAATGGTACATCTTATTATATAAACTAGTACAGAGCCCATGCGATGCACGGGGTGCACAATTTTAAGGCTATTTATCCAGTCTTATAATTATATACATGAATAAAGAATATATATAGTACGTGACGGGATATATTTATTTGGAGAATATTATATTATAAGATGCAATATTCAATAAATTTTATAATACGCAAGAAAATTGTACAATGTTCAATAAAAGTTTTATAATATTCAAGTGGAGTCTTAAAGTCTCTTGTACATTAAGACTACTGACAAAATAATATTTTAATCAATGAGTTTCCTTTCCTTGTAGCCAAATTGTGAATGTGATTTGAGGAGTGCAACAAATCGATATATAGCTGACTTGCTTTTTTCATTGTAGTTTTTTTTTTAATTTTTTTTTTTTATAATGAATTTAAAGATATTCTAAAATATAACAAAAATTAATTTTTTTATTACAATTAGGAATTTTACTAAATATAGACTCTCAATCTATGGTGTTAATCAACGTTTAAGTCTAAAAAATTAGGAATTTTTACCTCTTTTAATCCACGTTTAAGTCTAAAAAACAATAGAGTTATTATAAGTTTTTTTTTCTACATCTTTTAAAACATTAAATATGAGCATGTTAAGGCTAGCTTGTAAAATAATCAATATATTATCTCACTAAAATATTTATACTAATAAAAATTTAATTTTAGCATATAAATTTATCCCTTGATATAAGAGAAAGTAACAGTTTTACTTATTGTTGTTCACCATATAATATTTAATTATTATTTTATTATATAATAAAAAAGGAATATTGTTAAATAGTGTAGTAGAATTGTTATAAAATTATATGATTTTTTTTAATAATATGGATTTAATATTTTTTTATGATTTGATAATATAAATAAATCTATACTTAACTTTGACAAATAAAACAAATAAATACTTTAGTAAGTATTTAATGTATATACTAAAATCAAATACCAAATATAATCAAATAAGTCAAAGTGTACATTTTTATTTGGTATTTGATTTTTTTATTATTAAAATCTTTTTATTGTACTTACCTTTTTAAAATAAAATAAATAAATAAATCAATTAAATAAATAAAATATTATAATACCAAAATAGTAATGACATTTAATGCAGTTGACTTTTCTAGATAGTAAATGTAGTAAATAGAATCTTCTTTTATATAAGTATAAATATGATATTATATTATGTTGCTCAAAATAATAATGCATTTATTGCATTAACTTTTTAACTTATTAAATTTTGTAAATGGTACACCTTATTATATAAGTATAGATATAGATATAGATATGCAAATTATGAATTGTTAAAAAATTATAAGACTAAGATAATTGACAATTTTATAGGTACATGTAAGTAATTTTTATGCAAATATCAATATAATCTTATACAAATATATTTATTAAAATTATAGATAATAAAATTTATATATTAAATACTCAAGATCTACAAAAAAAATTAAAAAATAGATACATTTATATTACTAGTGAATTGAATACTGTGTTGAAATGGAACTGCATGTTGTTTTAAATAATTAAAATAATATATATATATATATATATATTTTTATTGGACGCTAAACCGTAAATATGCTCCCAATTCGTATGAACACCCAATCCCTATCAGCCACGTTCAATACAATGACAGCTAAGTCTGATCTGGCATCCTCCTATTGGCTCTAGATTACGGAGCATCCATGTCAGACGGAGCTGAAATGCAATTCACGATGGAAAACCAGCGATATAAAACAAAACACACATCGCTAATGGAGCCATTGTCTCGCTCCCAACTCTCTCAACAAACAATGGCGATTGCACTGAGAAGATATCTGAACCCTAAACCTCTCTCTTTAGCTGTCGCTCTATCTCTCCTCCTCGCGGTCTCCTCTGCAAAAGTATTCTTTGAGGAGCGTTTTGATGGTAATGTTTCTCTCTCTGCTTAAATTACCTCCTTACTGAAAAACTAGTTTGTCATCTCAGTTTTGCCGTCGTTTCTATATTTTGTTCGTTTTTATTGTTAATTTCGAATGATCGGTGCTTGGTTTGTGTTGTGTTTCATTGATCTTAAATGTTGTGGTGGATAGAAAGGCCATTTGATTAGATTCAAATCGAACTGAAATCATTTAGCACAGATCTGAGATTATATTTTATCTATGCGCGTCTTTGTTTTTTATGTAAGGTTGAATTTTTCTATTTTCTGCAGTGGTTGCCAAATTATTGAAGTGGCTGCTACTGGTTTCGTGAATCAAACGTCTTTTATTTTTCCCTTGAGTGTAGTTTGTGGTAACAGATTTTGAGTGCTAACGTTGTTCTGTCATATAGTGACAGCTGATGATATAGCCAATTCTGTAATGCAGTACACCTCTAGTTAGTTTTGATCCCTAGGACTATATTGGAAGCTGACCTATCACTTAGGCAAGCTCTGCAAGTTGGTGCTCTTGATGTTATTTGTGCTTTGCATTAAAGTGATTTTTTTCTATTCAAAATTAGTTTTTTGTTCTCTTTTTCTTTTGAATTGTAGTTGTGCAATTTCAATATGCCTATATTTGCTTATAATCTAGTAGATAAATCTGGTTGCTGTTTCTATTGATGGTTTTGTACTCATAATTTGTTGGATAACTTTCAAAGATGGATGGGAGAGCCGGTGGGTCAAATCTGACTGGAAGAGAAATGACAAAACGGCGGGTGAGTGGAATTACACTGCTGGAAAGTGGCATGGAGACTCAAATGACAAAGGTAACCATATCTTGCAGAAAATTTGCTGTTTTTTTGTATTGATTAATATACTGTGCTAAGGTTTGAGGATCTTCCACTATTATATATCTTCAGGTATTCAGACAAGTGAAGACTATAGGTTCTACGCCATCTCAGCCGAATTCCCTGAATTCAGTAATAAAGATAAAACATTGGTTTTCCAGTTTTCTGTAAAGCATGAGCAGAAGCTAGACTGTGGTGGTGGATACATGAAGTTACTCAGCGGTGAAGTGGACCAGAAAGAATTTGGTGGTGACACCCCATACAGGTAATGCCCCATCCTTTGATTCTGCATTTCCTGGATTTCTTTTCATATTTAGTTTTTCATCCAGTTCAAATTTAAATTTTGTGGTTCTTCATTATTGTTTGTATGCAGTATCATGTTCGGGCCAGATATTTGTGGCTACTCCACCAAAAAGGTTCATGCTATTCTGACCTACAATGGAACGAACCACTTGATCAAGAAGGAAGTTCCATGTGAGACTGACCAATTGACTCACGTCTATACCTTCATCCTCCGCCCAGACGCTACTTACAGCATCCTCATTGACAACTCGGAAAAGCAGACTGGTAGCTTGTACAGTGACTGGGATATTCTCCCTCCAAAGAAGATCAAGGACCCTGAAGCTAAAAAGGTTTGTTTAGTTCTCTATTAGTTATTTATATCCGTCACAGAGCCTATTATGTCAGTAATTTATCCACTCATGTTTTTGTGCATCATAACTACAGCCCGAGGATTGGGACGATAAGGAATTCATTTCTGATCCAGATGATAAGAAGCCAGAGGTACTTTTAAGTTTTTTATTATTTTTTTGGTATGGTGAATCTTGTAGTGTTATTGATTTAATTTGAAACTGGAGTATATATTTTTGTTCAACAGGGTTATGATGACATCCCAAAGGAGATTGTGGATCCTGAGGCCAAAAAGGTCACTTAATACACCATGTCCTATCTCTGACCCTGTTGCCTTCTAGACGCTTGTAGGTGACTAATGATTATATCTAAAAATTCTTTTTATTTGCAGCCTGAGGACTGGGATGATGAGGAGGATGGTGAGTGGACTTCTCCAACCATTCCCAATCCCGAGTACAAGGGCCCATGGAAGGCAAAGGTTTGTAGGATCTTTGGTCTACTGAAACCTGTCAATTTGAATGGACTTGTTAATACATAGCCCTTTTTGTTGACAGAAAATCAAGAACCCCAACTACAAGGGCAAGTGGAAGGCGCCATTGATTGATAACCCAGGTATGCTTGCCTCTCAATGATTAGCACTTGTTTGCGCATCTACTATAAGGGTCTTCTATAGGTCAACCTCAATATTTGCATGATTTCAGAGTTCAAGGATGACCCAGATCTCTACGTTTTCCCTAAATTGAAGTATGTTGGAATTGAGTTATGGCAGGTAAAAGATTAATTTCCATTTTTTCTATCTTATTTATATTAATGATTTCATTCCTTGATTGAGCACTTAAATTACTGAATATATATATATATATATATATATATATATATATATTATCTTACAGGTGAAATCAGGAACATTGTTTGACAACATCTTGATAGCTGATGACCCGGAATATGCTAAACAAGTGGCTGAAGACACATGGGGCAAACAAAAGGATGTATGTTTCATTTGTTATTCACAATTCAGTACCTGCAAAAGTAGTGGAAATTTCTGTGAGACTTGTTATTGGCAACTGACTGATTATATTGGTTTTTGATTTTGCAGGCCGAGAAAGCAGCTTTTGATGAGGCAGAAAAGAAGAGAGAAGAGGTACCATGAGTTGAATATAATGGCTCTGTGCATGCCTTTATTTCAGAAATGGCCATTAATATTTTTTCACATGACCTGCTGGTTCTTTAGGTGTAATAAAAATAGACTTATGTTTTTTTAGGTGTACTAAAAATAGACTCATGTTTTCAGGAATCTAAGGATGATGATGAGGACCCACTAGAGTCTGATGTAAGCTCTAAGTTCTTTGGTCTGAAAGAATATCTATATTGGGATCTCCTTATAATTATTTCTCTTTGAATTTTCTTAAGGCTGAGGATGGAGATGATGATGCTGATGACAGAAAAGACGCTGATGATGAAGAAATCGATGCCAAATCTGCAGAAGAACCAGCCGATGGTGATAAACATGTACGGAATTATTAGCGTGTTCAGTTTGTAATTTCATCGCCAACTTCGTATGTGTGCGCTATACACACACACACACACACACACACACACACACACACACACACATATATATATATATATATATATATATATATATATATATCTTTCTTGGCTTCCTCTTCTCATTGGTTTCCATTTGTTTTATTGGCTATATTCCACAGGACGAACTGTAAGGCGATTGGGTGTTGCAATATCTGTCGCCCAATGACAAAGGCTTCTCAGATTTTTATCATGTTTTTCTCCAGCCTTTAGTTTTATCGTTCTTTTTATATTTTTTTTCCCCTTCTCAGAGAAGAACCGGTTTCTAAGCCGCACGAGGGTATTTGTAGCTGATTTGCTTTAACATTTTGTGAGAACACTAATGAACTAGAATCAAAATGGGCATTATATGAAGTGACATTGAGAATGTGTTTATGTTACTTCTTTCCATTTTCAGCATGGGATTGAATGGGAAGATATGATCAATATATTAGTCACATGCTTCCACTAAGAGAATGTTACTGTTTATTCTCTTATCTGAAGCTCTGTCTAATATGTTGAAGCAATCCTGCTTGAGTTCCAATCTCATTGGGCTGAAAATTAGTAAACATTTTCTTACCATTTCTCACTTACTTTTTGCGGATGATACCATCCTCTTCTGTAAGGCTTTTGTGAGGCAAGCTCACATTTTAATGAATATACTGAGTGAGTATGGGTATGCCTTTGAGCAGTGTGTCAATTTTTAGAAAATTGTAGTTTTCTTTTCTAAAAACACTGAGCCTGTTCTATGTCTGATATATGCCATACTCTTAATGGTATTGCTGTGGTCAAATCTGCTAAATATCTAGGGCTCCCACTAGGGATAGGGAAATCTAGGGAGACTTTCAGATACGTTAGTGAGTGTACTGAAAAAAAAAATCAAAATTGAAAAAATAGCTACTTATCTGAGGCTGTTAAAGAAATCCTTGTGAAAGCTGTTTTGGGGGGCTATGCCTGTATATATTATGTCATGATTCAAAATGCTTATCTCTCTTTGCAATGAGTGGAATGGGACTTTTGCTATATTTTGGTGTGGGAAAACTGAGCCTGGCAATAATAAACTTCATTGGGCCTGCTGGGATAAACTCTCTAAACCTAAGCTTGTTGGGGTTTGAGATTTAGGAACTAGAGGCATTCAATGAAGTCTTGTTAGTTAAGCAGCTGTGGAGGGTAGTCACTCAACCTAATCTTCTCATGAGTAGGCTTATTAAAGGAAGATATTTCCACAACCAAAGAATTCTTGAAGTTAGGAAGAAGGATGGGGATTCTTGTCTGTGGAAAAGCTGGTTGGGGGGTTAGGGAGTCTTTTAAGAGGGGAGTTAGGTTACAGGTTGGGGATGGGAGGGCCATTGAAATTTGGAATTCCCCTTTGATACCAAACAGAGAGTCCTTTAAACCCGACCTACAATTTCAATGAGATGATGAGAGATTGGTGAGGGTGTGTGAGCTGCCTAGAGGTAAGGAGTGGGATATGGAGCTATTAGAGCAGACATTTAGCCCCCTTGATGTGAGTATATTAAAAAAATTCATGTCAGTCATGTGGGAAGGAAAGACAAACTTGTGTGGCATCACAACCCCAATGGAAAGTTTTCTGTCAAATCTACTTATGAGGCTATCATAGCTCATAGAAATCTTAGTCTTGAACCTCAATGCTCTAGACTTGGAAATGCAAAACAAGAATTAATATGGAAGAAGACATGGAAGCTGCCTCTTCAACCCAGCCTCAAACATTTTATATGGAGATGCTACCAAGGTTTTTTGAGCACTAGATGCCAACTTAAGAAGCGAGGAATGAAGGTGAAAGAGATATGTGCTTTGTGTGGGGAGGGGCTAGAGAGTATTGAACATTTGTTATTTACTTGTTCACAAACCAGAAGCCTGGAATGGGCTTTGCTGCAAGACCACAACACAACTTTCAAAGCTTGGTGGGAGGATGTATGCAACATACCTAGAGCTAACATTCTTCAAGTCATAATTATTCTTTCATTCTGTTTGATGTGGAACATATGGAAAGCTAGAAATGACTGGGTGTTCAAGAACAAACAATATCAGGTGATGGAAGTGGTGAGGAAAGCAAGAAGTGACTGGTTAAGCCTAGAAGATCTGAAGACTGGTGGTCCCTGCTTTCCAAACTCATCTGGTCGAGGATTGTAACCAAGGAGAGACTTTCTCCTTGAGAGGACATATTGCACTCTCTGTCAGTGCTCAGGTTTCAACCTCGAGGGAAGCAACTCTAAGATGAATTTCAGTGAAGGAGAATGAAGTTTTGAAGACCTGGACTCCCTGGAGTGTTCAACAACAAACAATATCAGGTGATGGAAGTGGTGAGGAAAGCAAGAAGTGACTGGTTAAGCCGAGAAGATCTGAAGACTGGTGGTCCCTGCTTTCCAAACTCATCTGGTCGAGGATTGTAACCAAGGAGAGACTTTCTCGTTGAGAGGACATATTGCACTCTCTGTCAGTGCTCAGGTTTCAACCTCGAGGGAAGCAACTCTAGGATGAATATCAGTGAAGGAGAATGAAGTTTTGAAGACCTGGACTCCCTGGAGTGTTCAAATTGAATCCAAAAGAGAAGCATGCTTGTTGGCCTTGAGAAGGGTTCTGGCAGTAGACCTAGGGTTGCCAGATACAATTTGCATTTTGGAGTCTACAGAACTTGTGAAGATGTTGAATTTGAATGTCTTTACCTTGTAATCTGGCAACTGTTGTTGAGGACATTGTGGTACTTAAGTCTCTTTACTCTTCTTGTTCCTTTGTGTGTAAGTTGTAACTTAGTTGGGAGTTGTTAGCCATGTCAGCTTTGGAGGGTGAGCTTGTAGTCTCACCAGCAAACTCCTTTCTTTTTACATAAAAGGAGTTTAATAACTAGTTGGTTGTCTATACATTTTCTCTTTGATTATAAATGAGTTTAATAACTAGTTGGTTGTCTATACATTTTCTCTTTGATTATAAAATATGTTCGTTTCGGGGAAAAAAAAAACACTAAGGGGTGCTTGTTTACAAAAAAATCACTCACATTTAATCTATACTTAAAATTTAATTCAACTTTAATTCAAATGATTATCTTTAATATTATTCATATAATTAAATAATACAAATCAATCATTCTTACATATTACATCAACTTTAATTCACTGTTCATCTACTCATATAATTTTAACTAACTTTTATTTCATATCACCTCTCTCATAGTTTTACATCATATCAACTTTATTTATTTGATTTCAAATATTATTTTATTGTAAACTCAAAATCACACTAACAACTAACCATATAATATTTTTCAAAATTAACCACACACACACACATACATATATATATTTATATATAGTCGCGCTCCAGTGAGAATAGTGCTCAGTGAAATAAATAAAAATACATCGCAGCCGTCCGATCGGATAATCCAATGATTAGAAAAAAGCCAAACATTTATACCTATTAAGGGCAAATTAGACATTTCTAACACCCAACAAATAAAACCCCAATCAGATCCCACCCCACGTCCCCCACTCCACGTGTCTTCGCTCTCTCTCTCTCTCTCTCACACACACACACACAGAGACACACAAACACACACATTCCGTCAATTCGCAACTCCTCCCGCTGGTCACCGCCCCTCGCCCCTCCACCTGCAAGTTCGCCTTCGCCGCCGCGATCTCAAGGAACGTCGCGCCTCTGCAACCGCTGGGAGAAGACCTGCATCGCCCACCACCGTCCCCCGAAATTGCCGACCCTTCTCCAATCGATCCATCGCCGGAGTTCCTGTCCAGTGGAGGCCCGCAGCGCCGCTCACCGACTTCACCGTCCTCCGACGGCCTCGAAATTGACCTTCATCGACTACGTTGTCTTCATCGGCGTCGCGTCGGAGCTCTAGATCGGCCGTCGCGATTGGCACCTCATGTCGGCACCACCATCCCAACGCCGCCCGTCGCCTCCGACAGTCACAGCCCGATTCTGCCGCCCAGAGCCGCCTCCTGCCATCGCCTGTCCGACATCCTGTCAAGTCGGGTTGTTCAAGGCGGCTGAATCGGTTGCCCGTTAATTGGGCCTGAACGTGTTTTTAGGATTTAGGGATCGGCTTTGGAAATTTAATAATGTATAAGGGCCTAATTGAAATTTATTAAACTTTAATAAATTATAATTGAGTGTATGGGGCAAATTTACACTTTACCAAAAATTTAGTTGCACAATAATGTTCAATGAATTGGACAATTTCACATTTGAGATATAACATATAACAAGGTATTCTTTTTTGTATTTTATATAAAAATATTATTTATTTCATAAAAAATATATTAAAATACTAAATGTGTTTTTAAAATATAAAAATATCTTATTTAAGTTATTTATTTGGTTAATTCAATTATCCAACTAAATAAACCAATGAATCCATTTTGGTGTTAATTTATTTTGGAACAAAAGTTCATCGGTTAAGACTGCAAATTGGTACCGAAATTGTGCACATTAGTGTCAAGCTAGTTGCATATTAGTGCCTGTCATACTGCACATTAGCGGTCGAACTAACATGTCTAGAATTTTCGATTCGAAGCTTCAATATCAGATGGATTATATCTTTTTATTAAATAAAAATAATAAAATATTAAATTTATTTTTATAATATAAATTAATCAAATCGATTATTTAGGTTAATTCAGTTAACCGATCAAACAAACTTTTATTTTGGGTCTTTAAATTGGTTTGGGGGCACGTCATTAAAAATGCATGCACTGCGATTTCACAATAACGTTATACGAATTGCACATTAATGACTAATAGATTGCACAATAGTACTAGACAAATTGCACTTTAGAAAACATCACGATGCACTTTATCACAACTATCATATTTTGTACAATAAAGATCGAAACCAACCTAACTAAAAAATTTTCAACCAAACATAATATAAAAAATAACGAAAAAAATTATTGACATACTAATTATAATTTTAATATAAACAACAAACTATTTTAATAATTTAGGGTAATTCGCTTATGCCGTACAAATCAAGTAATTATGTTCAACTTCATTTGATTGTGACAAATCCAAAGTTCAATCTGCACAATCCATCGACCGACACCGAGCACCATAGTGATATACGAATTGCACATTGATAACGGTCATGTTGCACACTATATGTTATTTACATATGCATTATTTTTTTAAACAAACAAAATATAAAGTATTAATAAAAATAGTAAAATACTAAATATAATTTTTTATAATACAAATAATAATTTATTTTGGTTACACCGGTTAACCGTTATGACGGTTCAGTATTAGTTTGTATTGAGACAAGAGTTCGGTAAGTTCGCTTGTTCGAATTTCAACACGAATATATCAATTTTACATGTCAATCGATCAATTCGGCGAGACCAACTAATGAATAACCTAAACGAAGTAGCTTTTTGATAAATTTGTGAATTTTTATATGTGTAGACATCAATAAATTTATGATTTCATACAAATATGGTGTTATTTTTTAATGTACAATTTCTTACACGGTAATGTGCAATGTCTTACACGGTAATGTGCACTTTATATAACATTATTGTGCAATTACTAAATTTTTATTATATTACAAATTGACCACAAAATAAATTAAAATACAATAAGATTTTACAATATGCAATAAAGTCCCTAAACTATATCAATTTCTAAAAAAAAAAACCCACAATCTTAAAAGTTGAACACCATAATTCACGTCCGCCGTAGTTCACTCAGGCCTGTTTTGTCAACACCTACACCGCAGTCGCCGCCGCCGTCGCCGTTCTCGTCGCCCAAGTCCCGCTCAACCCACGCCGTCCTCAATAAAAAAAAAGAAAAATTAATCCACTGCACCAAATCGTCGCCGCCGCCGTCCATTCTCCTCGCCGTCCTCTCGCAGTCGCCATCGGCCGTCAATTGATGCCCTTTCCATACCGACACCATCACCCAAACACACACACACACACACACACACGCACGAGTTGGAATCACAGATGGCAGACTGGTTTGGTTTGTTGGCAACGACGGCGAGGAGGAAGGGGCTGTGTGTTGCCGGGGAATTTTGAGTCGCGGACATCTCCAGTCACGACGGTGATAGAGTTGGTGGTTGTATGTCGGAGCCGGCTGGGGGAAGTCGCGTCCAGCAATCCTATACAGGTGACGGGCTGTTTTCCACCGTTGGTCGCGTGCGTCTCCGGCGATGGGCTGCGGAGGTGAGGTGGCGGTGCTCCGCCGCTGAGGAGGCGACGGGTCGTTTTCTCTGTGTGTGGAGAAGTGTGTGTGTGTGTGTTTGTGTTTGTGTGTGTGGGCGGCTGGTGAAATGTGAGTGACGGGTAGGTGGGAAGGGTGTAGGGTTTGTGTGAGGTGGTGGGTCCCCATGGTGTGTTTGATTTAAATGTCTAAATTACCCTTAGTTAGTGGTAAAATCTATATATTTGACTATCATGTATCTATTTATTTACCATATTACCATTAATGATTGACCATTATTTATTAAACGTTGACATTATCATGACCATGGCTATGATATATCCAATGGTCCAGATTCATTCTTATTTTTTTCACTATCTACCATTCTCATATGATCCTAACTCTCTCTATATATATAAGGTGCACAAGGAAACAGAAAAAGTAAGATGGATGTAACAAAATGAGTATATCGAATACAACTATAAAAGGACTAACATTTATAATTATACATATTTTAATATAAAGGAATGTAGATACATTTAGGATTATAGAAATGTACCTATCATATCCCACAATGCTACCTTCAAATACCTTGTGTTGAATTGCCATAACAAAAATTAGATCTATGTTATTTATTTACTAGTACGTACCTCGTGCGATGCGCGGGACAGTGATCATCAGAGATATTAAATGAGTTATTTCACATGCTCTGTCTTTTTAAGTTTAAAAAGCAACAAGATTATCATATGTTTTCCACCTTTTTAATCAGCGTGTTAAGTGTAAGAAATAATAGAGCAATAATTTATTTTCTACCTATTTTAATCAGCGTTATTTTTTTAGCCACATCATTAAATATGAGCATGTTAGGACTACTTTGTAAAATATTTAATATATTATCTCACTAACACATTTATATTAATATAAATGTGATTTTAGTATATATATTTATTCCTTGATATAAGATAAAATAACAATTTTACTTATTTTTGTTCGCCATATAATACTTAGTTATTAGTTTATTATAAACTTTCTTGTCATATAATCTCATTATTATTTATAAAAGTTATAGAAGTTGTACGTCTTCTTTTTCTTTCTATTTCATGTAATGAAAAATATTAATGCACGTTAGTATTATTTGTTTATGTAATCAATTTAAAATATGTAAATAAATTTAAAAATAAATAGTGTATAAATATTTTACAAAATATACACACGTGTTTTTTAGAATTTAAATTTGTATATTAGTTAAACAACTTTGATTTAGCAAATGCCAAAAACACAATCCCTTCTATAATCAAGATTTTTCTAATTTGAATGGTAAGGATTTATAGTTTATTTAGCATACTCTGCAATGAAAATATATTTTACAAGAACTTCAATATAGAAAGAAATCAAAATAAAGAAAAATGATAAAAAAAATCATGGTTGCTAATAATATACAAATAAATTCTAAAAGTACAACTAATATATTCCAATTTTATTTTTTGACCATTAGTAAAATTATTTAATGTATCTGGTAATTATCTCTTAAGTGGTAAATTATATTGATTTGAAGAATAATTTATTTTTATATATAATGAAATAAAACTTAAGAAAAAATTATTTTGGCAAAGATTAGTTCACCAACTTGATTTAGCCTGATTAATTGGAAGAAAAAAATTATATCTAACCTGTTACGATTTTCTATAAATATTTTTGGATAAAAAGTGAATATTTGTGAAAAAATTAATATTATGATTAGGACGTAAAATATGTTAGAATATTTATCTTGACCAAGATTTATCAACATGAATCACGAAAAATCAATCTTGTAATTTATTATAACAGATATCAATGACATTATTGCAGATATTAATTATTTAAGAAAACAATATTTTTTTATCATATTTAATTTTATCTTATTTAAAACGTGCATATGGAAGCAATTAATACATATATTTAAAAAGTTTCCAAAAAAAAGATATGTATTAAATGCTCCCAAAATTTTTCTGTAGTAAATGGTTATTCTTATTATATATATACATATATATTTATTAAAATAAAAGTAGCAAAACAGTAACCGACATGACACTTCAACTACTATTTAAAAAAGTATTTATATAATTCTCAGATATCTGTTACTAAGTTTTGCTATGGAACAATCGAATGACTCGACTTATGAAGTCATCCACAATTATTCACCATTAGTTTATTGACGCATGCCCTACAATAAATACAATTTGGACATGTGTCAATACATTAAGTGGTGGATGGCTTCATAAGAAAACCATTCGATGTCTTCATAGAATTTTTGATCTGTTACTATACGATAGAGAGAGCGATTACTTGAAATAGTATTGAAATTACTGCTTAAAAATTTCAAAGTTACTATTTTTAGTTTTGAATTCAATTTCAGAAAAATTTTTATTTGAGAAAGATATTTTGTAAACCTTAATTCCTAAAAATATAGTCATAATATTAACCATAGAGATTTTGTTACCATAATTGTAGGAACATCTAACGAGCATTTTATTTAATTATGGTAGAGATAATATAGGAAATATATTTTTCTAATCATAACATAAATATATATAAATTAACTTAAGATGATTTTGAACAGGAAATGATCCTGCAATCTCAAAAATGATGGCTATCAATAACTTATAATACACCTTGATAATATTAATATTATTATTATTATTATTATTAATAATAATAATAATAATAATAATAACAACAACAATAATAATAATAGTAATAGGAAATAGACTCTGTTTAAAAAAATACATCCTCCAACGCAAGTGCAAATGAATTGGGTCTTGCTGATGTGGCAGCAAAAAAGAGAGATCTGGTCTACCCTTAAGTCTATTTTAGACCCAAGTAAGTCCTAGTCTCCTTACATTGGAGTGAATTTTGTTAGTTTTATATAATTTTATCCATGTCACCCAAGACTTTGATTTATTTATATGCCACACAGACAAAATTAGATCCAATCAATGCATTGTAGATAATCTAAGAAGGTGCTAAACATATGCTTACCAAACAAGAATAGGAAACATTGTGTTCATACCTTGTGTTCACAACCTGTGTTCGGCCTACTCCTATTTGAATAATAGAATATTCTACTAGAGTAATATTGTCGCACTTTTCATCTAGCTCTGAATTATAAATAATTTTCTCACGGACTTTAAGTAATCGAATTACCTCACTATTTTTATGATATAATTAAAGAATTTTTAACCCAACACATCGTGAGTTATTATACTGCAATCCACTATCAATTTCCAATTTCTTGGAGATAAAATATTCAGTAGCAACGGTGGTTATGGTGTAGGTATGCGTGCTTCACCTAACGAATTGGACACGTGGGGAGCGTTGCTCCACTTAGAGTGCATTCCGGGTCGTTGCGTCCTCGGGTTCCGTTGCGGGGCCGAAATGTCCTGAATACCCCGCGGCTCAATACACCGTGGTCCAGACAAGTCTATTGATTCGCTTTCATTAGCATTTAAACCAACTATGTAAACAGGATTAGTTGTGCCCAGCGCCCATTATAATTATAAATAAGCGCGGCCCCCTTTTCTTTTTAGTCATTAACTATCACTATTCAGTCTAAAGGTACACTTACACACCTCTCTCTCTCTCCAACCTCTCTGCCTCCATCTCCTGTTACAGGCCGGCTTCAATTCTAGGGTTTCATTTTTTCAACCTTGCTATTTACTTTGGTCACTCTTTAGCTCTTTTGCGAATTTTTATGGTAGTGTGGGTTTTCTATGTGAGTTCCTTTTTTTTCTTTTTTTGCTTGAAAATCACATTTCGTGTGAGTGAAGCTCTACCGGGAGCTTCTGTCATATGGGTTTGTGTTCTATAGCCTTTTTGTCCTAATATTGGGGAATTTCTGTTGTTTCTTGACGAAATAACTTGGTTTTCGTTGATTTGTGGTGTTTAATTTGTTCTTCTTCTCATTTGCAGTTATTCGGAGCTATGTGCAGCGGCTTTATCTACTGAAGTGGTTAGATTCTAAGGTAAAAGAGCTCCCTTCGTCTCTTTATTATGGTTCTTAACATGCATGCTCATTATTTGAGATTTGAGAAATGCGTTTTTGAAAAATTTATTGGCTTTAAGTTGTTATGTATGAGTAAGGTACTTTAAGTCTTTAATTTACAAGGTTTGTGTCCTTTGTATAGTTTTGTTGTTTCAGGTTTTCCGAATTATTTTGTGTAATTTTTGTTAGTTTTGTCTCAAACGACCAATTTAGCATGTTATTGTTTTTTTCCCTTTATTAAACAACAACTTAATTCTCCCTTCTTAAATTGCTAAAAAAAATATACATTTTCTCTTTGTGAAATGAAGGTGGGTTGAGATAAAGTTTATTCATTTATTGATTCAGTTTTTGTTTCACCTTATTTGTGTTTTTTACATGCATTGATGTTTTGCGACTTTTTGGGTATTTAGAAACTAGAACTTACAAAAGGTACAAATAAGAAAGGGAAAAAAAGAAAGAAATCTCTGTTGGCCTATTTAATTTATGCATTTCAATTTGTCATGACTGCTTTTAGATTATTTAATTATTGTTTCTATTTTTCCTTCGGGTCCCTGCCTAATAAATTTTGGTTTCAGATTTTTCCCACTAAACATAAATCAAAGTTAGAATCTTTTTGTGTTTGTATGAGTAAAGATAAATTTAAGATATTTCTTACCTGATCTACTGCTCTATGTTTTCTGTCAGTGTTTTGTATGATGCTTGTCAATTTTTGTGTTCTTTTAACGCTTAAAAGGCAGATTCTTTTAAAAAATTCATGTATTTTTTCTTAATTTTGTGTACTGCTCCATCGAGTGAATTACCTCCTAAAGTCTCAAACTATCAGCCTTAGCACTCCATCGAGTGAATTACCTCCTAAAGTCTCAAACTATCAGCCTTAGCAAGTTTTTTTGCATTTTTCCTTTTCTTAAAGTACTTAGTTTTCCCTTTCTTAAACAGCTGAAAGTATATCATTTCTCTCTTACTTGAAATGAAGTAGGTTGAGCTAAAAGCTTTATTCCTTTGCTAGTTCAGTTTCTGTTTTCCTATTTTATTTTGACATGCATATCAATATTTTGACATGCACTGTTGTTTAATTTTCACATTTAACTTTTGTCAGGCCTATCTTGGTTTTATAAATTTACTTACCTTTTATATTTTCTTGTAAGTTTCTGTCTAACTAATTTCATTTCAGGTTTTGACCACTAAAACAAAAACAGAGCTAGGACCTGTAAGTTTCTGTCTAGACATTGGCTAGACTCTTGCTAGCAAGAGAACATTCAACTGAAAGCTGAAATCAAAACCTGCCCTTGCTTTTGTGGCCTCAAAACATTGAAGGATATGAGTCCTCGTCCAGTCTAGACATGGTATTTACGATAATTTTTTTTCTCTAAACGTATGCATACTTGCATGGCTAAAAAATACAGAGTTGTGGCTATAAGTGTCTTCATTATCTTCTATAAATTAAAATTAAAAAATGTGGCTTTCTTTCATATGTCGAAGGCCTGAGCCTTTAAATTTCTCGGGAAATACTTTGTGGAACCCATAGTGGAGGACACAGTGTTCCACTTGAACATTCCACGCAATAGCTTATAGTGGGTTGTGTCGAAGTTAGTCGACCCAGATGATAGCTTTAGTGAGGTCTCTGGAATTGGCCCACCCGATGGTCCAGAGCAGAGACAGAGACAATATGAAGAAACTCATCATTGACATTGTTTTTTTTTTTGATCGGTTAATGTAGATTAAAACTGAAGTTTAATTTAAAACAGATTGTTGTTATTTATGTTCAATTTATACAACAATTCGTATGATGTTGATATGATGGTATGGAGTCTAATTGGTATGATGTTATTTATTTAATACATAGTCTATGGTATGATGGTATGATGTTATTTATTTAATACGTAAGATGTTATGAAGTTCAATTGTATGATGTTATTTATTTAATACATAGTCTATTTTTCAGTTGTAAACATTTGGCGGTTGATATGCAGTTATAGGATAGTTACAAATAGGTGTAACTATCCTATAACTGCATATCAACAGTAAAATGTTTACAACTGAAAAATAGACTATGTATTAAATAAATAACATCATACAATTGGACTTCATAACATCGGACTTCATAACATCTTACCATAGACTATGTATTAAATAAATAACATCATACCAATTGGACTTCATACCATCATACCATAGACTATGTATTAAATAAATAATATCATACCAATTGGACTTCATACCATCATACCAACATCATACAAATTGTTGTATAAATTGAGCACAAATAACAACAATCTGTTTTAAATTGAACTTCAGTTTTAATCTACATTAACCGATAAAAAAAAAGAATAATGTCAATGATGAGTTTCTTCATATTGTCTCTGGACCATTGGGTGGGCCAATTTCAAAGACCTCACTAAACCAATCATCACTCGGGATTTTAAAGGTTTGAGTCCACTAACTTCGACACAGCCCACTATAAGCTACTGCGTGGAATGCCCAAGTGGGACACTGATGTCCTCCACTATGGGTTCCACAAAGGATTTCTCGAGAAATTTAAAGGCTCGGTGTGTCTTGCCTTCGACATATGGAAGAAAGCCACATTTTTTAATTTTATTGACGATAATGAAAACACTTATAGCCACATAACTCTGTATTTTTCAAGCATGGAAGGCCGAGCGGTGCCATTGCTGAAGCTTATGCACCCAGGGATAGCCGCATAACATTTGGCTCATCCAAAAGATGGGTGGACAGATCACAGTCTGAATCATTCGACATAGTGACGGTTGTGGTGCACGCATGCGCTCGGTTGGTCACTCCAATGTTCTTGGGGCTATCATGTATTATGACTATGATGATCATGGTGCTGTGAGGAGATACTTAACCGTCGATGACATCAACGGAATCAAACATTTGTATAATCGGCCATAGATTATGTCGCGTGAATTAATTAATAAGCTCAACATAATATTATCTAGTTCGACTCTGTCACATGCCCGGGTGTATTTATTTCTCTTGCTCAAATTTCGTGCATTTTATAATATCATTGGTGTTGCTAAATTAATAATTTATGCATTTTATATGTTCGTGTGTATTACTTGCGAAAAATGTGTTATGTGTGTTTAATTACAAACTATCTTATAATTAAGTTTGCTAGGTTCATATAAAGATTAAAATGATTCAGGCTATTAATTATCCTAAATTCTTACTGTGATTAACCACTAAAATTTTATGTAAATTATATAACTTACTATATATAATAGTTAATCACTAATAGTTATATTTATTTTCTTAAAGTTCAACAATTTTTACAAAGATTAAAAGTTTAAGGTGATTAGGATAAATATTTAAAAGAATATTCAGGCGATTAATTAAAAAAATTATGTAGGATATATATATATATATATATATATAACTAAATATAATTTTTAATATTAATAATACATTATTAAAATAAATGTAATATAGTTCATACTTCAAATAATCATATTAAGAATGATTTTGTGACAACATGTTCAAGGAATTATGAACATTTATATTTTATTTTATTAATATTTATGTGAACAAAGTGATCTTGCATTACAAATTTATTAATGTACGGTAAATTCAAAATTCTCAGAAGACAACTGTTTGTCCTATTTTTGTTGCATTTTTCGTGCTCGTTTTGCTTTTCTTTATCCCCCGTTATAGATCGTTTCCTTCGTTTTTAGTTTGTTTCATGTTTTATTATATGTTTTTCTTTATTTTGAGTCTTTAGGTGTTTTTTCGTTTGTTTTCTCGGTTTTCTTCGTGTTTTGTCGTTTTTGGTGTGTAGGTCGGGAGCTTCGGGTTTCGCGAGCACAATTGGATAGATGGGTTCGTTAGCGACGTGTAGCAAAAAACAGAACTCAATTCCGAGTTCGGATGAGCCCAAACGGCCCCGAAACGTGAAATGGCGCAGTGCAGTCCAAAGTCGCGACTCGCGAAAGAAAAGTCGCGACTCGCGACTTTAACATAGCCTCCTACCAGCTGCGCGACCCCACGACCCGTCAGACTCGCGACTCGCGAGTCAACTCGCGAGTCGCGACCTGTTCGACCCTGTTTTTATTTTTTTTCGTTTTTACTCGTTTTAGCTTCGTTTTTCGAGATCTATATATAAAAACGATCCCCCAGACCTAAGGAACAATCCCCAATATCGTTCCATTCAATTTTTCTCTCCAAAAACTCAATATTGTTAGGATAAATTTTTTTCGCTTTTCTTTTTTTTTTCTCTCATGCTTGGATTGTTGGACACAAAGATATTTGGATTGAAATCTTGTAACTCTTAGTCCGATTGTAAGTTTTTCAATTCTATTTTATTATTGTTGATTGGTTTTATGTTCTTAATTCCGGTTAACATGAAATTGAATTTAAGTATGAGGTAATCCATTCACCTAGGGTTAGGGATTTTGATTCTTGTTTTGAATTATGAGGAATGTGTTTTGTTCAATCTATACGAGTTGTGTGAATTATATGGTTAGTTGATTGATCACCATTCTAACCTAGTTAATCGACGTTTAGAACCGAGAGGGGAGACGTCGGTCGATTTAGGCTCGTATAGAGTAGACATGTTCGTAAAAGTATTGTCTATGTGTTGCTTGTTTGAATGAATTTATTGTTTATGTTTGTGCTCTTGTTACGAAGAGTTATTGACCATAGCCCTCTAGACGTGTAGGCTTGTTTAATCTCGTAACCGAACAAATAAGCGTTCAACATAGTTTAAGACTTGATCAGATTTCCCGACCCCTAGAACTTCTTCTTTTTCTCTAGAAATTTAATTGTTATTTCTTTAAATTGTTTTTCTAGTTCTAGCTTGTTTTAGTTGATTCCCCAAATCAATCGTGATTAGAGTGTTTAGGACTTATTTTCTTTTCGTATGTGATCAAAACCAACGCTAAATTCCGAACCGTCTTTCTCGAGAGATCGACCCGGAGAACGAATCCTTCAATTCAGTACTCGGTAAAAAAATAAAATAATTTGCTACAACAACAACTAACCTAGCAGCAAGAAAGAGACAACTAACCTAGCAGCAAGAAAGAAATATCCTAGCAATAAAATACAACTAACCTAACAGCATCAGACAAATAACCTAGCGGCAAGAAAGAAATAACCTAGCAACAAAACTAACCTAGTAGCAAGATAAAAAAAAAACGTAGCAACAAAAGACAACTAACCTAGCAGCAAGAAAGAGACAACTAACCTAGCAGCAAGAAAGAAATATCCTAGCAATAAAATACAACTAACCTAGCAGCATCAGGCAACTAACCAATAACCTAGCAACAAAATATCCTAGCAATAAAATACAACTAACCTAGCAGCATCAGACAACTAACCTAGCAGCAAGAAAGAAATAACTTAGCAACAAAATACAACTAACATAGCAGCATCAGACAACTAACCTAGCAAGAAATAACCTAGCAACAAAATACAACTAACCTAGCAGCATCAGACAACTAACCTAGCAACAAAGCACAACTAACCTAGCAGCTACAGACAACTAACCTAGCAACAAAAGACAATTAATCTAGCAGCAAGAAAGAAATAACCTAGCAACTTAAGACAACTAAACTAACAGCAAAACTCAACTAACCTGTCGACTAAACAAACAACAATGTAATTCCAACTATCAACTAAAACGTACGAAATTGAAAATCTTTGCTTCTTAAAGGAACAAAACTTACCTGTCGACTTCCCCTCTAATCTTATTGGAGAACACATTGAAAACACCGAACTCGAGTCTACACAAATACCCATTAAGAGGGGCCGGAGGTAGCCTCGACCAATTACCTGATACCTACACAAAATACCACCAGCAAAGAAATTGACCATAGGGCCGGAGGTATATGTTTTGTATGGTTTATTTTTTGTGTAAGTTGGGCATCTATAATAGTGTTTTAATAGCACATAAGAAAAATTGTATTGTATATAATTTTGATTAGATTTTGTATTTAGTTTATATCTAATTTATTATTTGTAATATCCAATCCGAATCATACCACTTTTCCTCACTACAAGAAACAAAGTACTTAGTGACATTTATTTTTTTGTCTACTGACGCTTATTAAAGTCATAAAAATTTTACCTACACTTTAAAAAATGTCACGAGTTGTGTTGCTAAATTTGATGTCATGAAATTATTCGTGACACAAGACTTATGCGTAGGTAATTTTCAACACACAACGCTTTTTTAAATGCGTCACTTTGTGAAATTTTGTGACTCAAGACGCTTGCGTCAGTAATGATCAATACGTGACGCATTTCTAAGTGCGTCACTATTACAAATTTTGGCAACACAACATATATGCTTTGTAATTTTTCAGCACGTGACGCTTTTTATATTCTTCGTTATTACAAATTTTGGTGATGGTTTTATTGAAATTTGCCAACATTAATCATCATCGTGTCTCGATATTAATGACATTTTCAAGGTGATATTTAGATGAAACAATAATATTACACAACAATAATTTAATAAACATGCACACAATAAATAAATGATCAAATTTCAATAATATAGTTGAAAGAGAAATCACATTATTGTAAAAAAAAAATACAAAAATAGGATGAAAAAACATAGAATAAAAAATATGATAATACGCGTGCTTCCGTATGCTTCTTGGATCAATGATCTTCATGTTCCATAGCAAGCAAAACAAAATAACAAAAAAAAATAAAAAAATTAATCAATTTCTATTCATCAAAACCATTTAAGTGAAAAAATAAAAGCTAAACAGTACATCATACGCTGCTAAATGATTACAAAAAACAAGATATTGCGTAACTTAAATTCAACTAAATTACTATCATATGAAGAAACAAGAATTAAGCTCGCAATTTATTATTTGAGACCTATAATGCCAAAATTGAGAAGGAGGGAGAAAATTTGTAAAAAGTCCAAAACATATATTTAGATGAAATAATAAAAATAAATATTTATAATTACTTACCAGCATATGTTTGAGCTCAAAGAATCATGTTGTTCCAAGACTGTTAGAATACTCAAGCATATTCAACAATAAAACAATCACCAAGTAAGTTAAAATTTTGAATTGCTATGAGATTAACTGATTATGAATACCAAATACTTTTACCTGCAAAGGAAGTTCCTAAACCGTAGGAAAGGGAAACCCCGTTGAAGGGCTTCAATTCAGATTAAATGTATGCCTACAAAATAGAAAATAAAATTTGGAACCATTGTAAAGTTTTGGAGTCAACATTAAACTTGTACAGAAATTAAGAGAAACACACACAGTACATCATCTTTTTGCATACAAAAATGCTAAAAATAAATAATAAATAAAAATATATAAGGATCATTATATGTTACGTATCTTCAACAAGCTATTAAAATCCCACTAAGTGAGGTCTGCTATATGGATCACATGTCGCCATCGTGCTCGATCAAAGCACATATTCTCATTCAACTTTAAATATTTTAAATTATTTTTCATATGTTACGTTTATAATAAATAAAATATTTATATTATCAGGGTATGGAAGTACGAAGAACATCGCCACCGACCTCAACCTAGGCTGGTTGACAACTTATGATGGCCTAAACTCACACCCATTGACAATATCTCTATTGCTGTAAATAACTTAAGTCCAATAAATCTTTTGGCTCCAATATTTCTCCTATCACCCTACCTACAACAAGAAGGTCTATGTCTACATATTGAGAGGATTAAGCAACAAAAACATAAAGGTGAGAATCAAAACAAAATAAAAGGAGATGTGTGCCTGGGAATCAATGCCCTGCCACATTAGTGAAATACTATTACATTTGAATCCCTGCAAATCATCATATAATATTCAAAGAAAATCATGAAAAATAAGTAAGAGCAAACAATTTGATCAGAAACTTTCTTTTTCATTTGTCATTACACTCTTCTAGGAGTTGCCACGCGTGAGGCAAGCGCAATGGCAGCGCCTTTTATATGCTTGCCTCTCCTCAGCACCTTGAGGCGTCAAGGCCGTGTCATTCAACGTTTCACATCATGGAGAAGACACGACGTTGCCTTATTAATCTTTGAAAGGGAGAATCCAAATCAACCTAACCTTTCAGTGTTATTTACATACACAACCCAAATGTATTGAGCATACTCACAGTGAGCAGAGTAGTTCATATTTCTTCAAATTTACTCCCTATTGAATCAAATTAAGAGCTTAATAGAAAATAAAAGAGAGAAATAGAAAAATGAGTATTTGAGAACTATTGTACAGACAAATAACAAAGCACAAAAACTGATCAATATTTTTTATTATTTTTTTTCTAACGAAACCATACACACCAGAGTGAATGCCAACAAAGCGAATTTAAATTCCCGTATGCTTACGTGATAGAAATTAGAACTTGGTACTCCATAAAGCGAATTTAAAGGTCCAACATTTACTGTGCACTAAAAAAATATAAAATTATTCAGAAAGAAGACGATACCTGCGGCCTACAGAACTTCTTCCATGGTACAACATATCTGAAAGGGAGGGAAAAAATAGAGTTGATGGAGGCCACGATATAGATAGACAATTTAGTTACGGGAAAAACGACACTTGAAACGTTAAGCAGTTAAGCGGCGGAAACACAATAAACAAAAACATAAATTGGATCAAGGATTTGCATCATCCTGACTGTGGTCAATTGGCAGTCCAGATTGGATCAAGGATTTGCATCATCCTGATTGGCGGTCGATCCAAGAGATGAAAATCGCATGGCAACGGCGTCCAGACGGGGTGGGAAATGCAGATTCGATACGAAGGTAAAAGATTAGGGCAGAAATTTCCCAAACTCGTTGTACAAATTAATAAGTAAACACAGTGACACTTTTGTACAAAATGTCACAATTTAATTACAATTTCAAATAAATGTCGCAATAAATTAACATTACGACAACTTTTATATAAAATGTCATAATTTAATAACACTTTTAAATAAGTGTCTCAATATTATGCCATCATTTTTTTAAAACACGTCATTATTTTGATTACATTTTTTAAAATGCGTCAACATTATTTTATTTTTGTTACATTTTTTAAAAAGCGTCATATTAATTTTAGTTTTAATTACACTTACTAGTACAGTACTCACGCGATGCACGGAACTTTATTATTTTCGTCTTTTTCAAAAGAAAATTTTGTATTTAAATTCAAATTATATAATAAAGCACCGATCATTGATTATAATTAAACCTAACAAATACTTATTATAAGATACGTGTAATTATTTATATTAATCATGTTGGACTTGTTTAATAGGAATGTTTTTTAAAAATGTGGGTTTCAAAAAGTTCATATTGGCCCAATTTACAATGTTGGCTCCGAAAGTTCATATCAGCCCAAACAAAACAGAAAAAATAATCCAATGATCCAGATTAGTCAACGCAAAACGACGGTTTAGATTACACTGAACATATTATAAATAGTGAAATTATCGGACCAAGGGCTTCGTTTCATCCTTCATTTTTCGCCGCTTCCAGCTTCTTCTTTCGTCTTTTTTCATTGATATTCTTCTAACTTTTCTGTTCTAACACTGAGGATCTTATAAATACATATTCTTTTTTAGTTTCATTTAATCAATGCTTTAAATTAGTTTTAGGTGTTTTGCACGAAACAAAATATGGACTGTTCAATTTGAGGGTTTTTATTTACAATTTTTGTAGTTTTGTGTTTCAAGTTTTTGGTTTTTACAATTAATCTAAAGAATCCTTCGAATTTGAGTGTGCGCCGGTAGATTTTGTTAATTCTAGTTGTTTTGCCCGAAAAAGAAATGTGGAATTTTTAATTTTAAGGTTTTTATGTTCGATTTTTGTACTTTTATGTTCAGATTTTTTTGGTGTTTACGATTAGTCAAAAGAACTCTTGGAATTTGAGTGTGTGTCAGTAGATTTGTTATTTTTTTATCGACAAAATTATTTTGTTACACAAAATTTTTTGGCATCCAAATGATTTTTTTCTTTTAAAATTCTACTCGGCTGAAAACATACAAACCTGACAATTAATTATGTGATATCATTGATTTTCATGAATTGCGCACAATTATTATGGGTTATGAACTTGCAAGTTTTTTTGCCTAAATTAAATAAATATTGATATGCATTATTTGTACCAAAATTGAGCAATTTGGTTACCAAAACTAAGTATATGTGATTGAAGGCATATTTAAATGTTTCTCATTTAATAAATAAAAAATAAAAACAAAACTTGCCCGAAATGGTATGCAATTAATGTTGGCAGATTTTTTTGCTTACTATTTTTGGTAAATAGTAATTCTTATTTTATATATATATATATATATATATATATATGTATATATATATATAGATTAAAAAGTCACTATTTTTATGTTGCAAGAAGTCATTTTTGTTGTAGTGCCTATACGAAATAGGGAATATAAATCACTGAAATAGGGAATGTATGTATGTATTACAATAAAAAAAAAAAAATGTGTATACAACTGAAAAATACACTATTTACTATAACCATCAAGATTGATTACAACAAAAATGTGTTGGTGAAATGAAAAAATTAATTGCAATACAGACCATCTAGATTGATGATTCAAATAACAACAATCATACAATTGGAGCATAATAGCTAATTAGGAACCAACTATTTCCAACATCATACCAATTGGAGTATAAATTGAGCATAAATAACAACAATTTGTTTTAAATTGAACTTCACTTTTAATCTATAAATTTACATTTACCGATAAAAAAAATAATAAGGAAAAGAAAAAACAATGTCAAAGTTTCTTCATACTGTCTCTGCTCTGCTCTGGACAATCGGGTGGGCCCATTCCAGAGACCTCACTGAAGCTATCATCAGTCGGGATTTTAAAGAGTCTGGATCGACTAACTTCGGCACAACCCACTATAAGATACTGTGTGGAATGCCAAGTGGGACATTGATGTCCTCCACTATGGGTTCCACAAAGGGTTCCCCGAGAAATTTAAAGGCTCGGCGCGTCTTGCCTTCAACATATGGAAGAAAGCCACATTTTTTAATTTTATAGAAGATAATGAAGACACTTATAGCGACATAACTCTATATTTTTCAAGCATGAATGGGTCGAGAAGGTCCCTTGCTCAAGCTTTTGCACCCAAGGATGGGTAACATTTGACTCATCCGAAAGATGAGTGGACGGATCACAGTCTGAATCATTCGACATAGTGACGGTTGCGGTGCACGAGATCGGGCATGCGGTCGATCTTGGTCACTCCAATTTTCCTGGGGCTATCATGTATTATGACTATGGTGATCATGGTGCTGTGAGGAGCGATGACATCAACAGAATCAAACATTTGTATAGTCAGCCATAGATTGTGTCACGAAAATTAATAATTAAGCTCAACATAACATCGTAATATTATTAGTTTGACTCTGTCACGTGGCCGGGTGTATTTATTTCTCTCGCACAAATTTCGTGCATTTTATAATATCATTGGTGTTGCTAAATTAATAATTTATGCATTTTATATGTTCACGTGTATTACTTGCGAAAAATGTTATAGGTGTGTTTACAAGCTATCTTATAATTAAGTTTGTTGCGAAGTTATAGGTGTGTTTACAAGCTATCTTATAATTAAGTTTGATTCAGGCTTTTAATTATTCTAAATTTTTACTGTGATTAACTACTAAAATTTTATGTAAGTTATACAACTATAATAATTAATTACTAATAATTATATTTATTTTCTTAAAGTTCAACAATTTTTACAAAGATTAAAAGTTTTAAGGTGATTAGGATAAAGATTTAAAAGAATATTCAGGCGATTAATTAAACTAAATTAAATATTCAGGCGATTAATTATAAATTCGTTTTATGATTAAATAAAAAAATTTATAAGATATAATAAAAAATATATATTAATTCCAACAGACAATCCTATGGTAATATATTCCTATAGAAATTACAACGAATATTCCAATGATATAACTTCCGTTAGAATGATTCCGTCGAAAATTCCAACGAAAATATTCCAATTGAATGAGTTTTCTATTTAAATTTTAGTTGTAATTTAATGATTCCAACAATCATGCATTTTCCTACAGGTTTATTCCGTATGAACTTTCATTGAAATATGTTATTTCCGTTCAAATTGTTATTACCACCCATATTTAAATTTTGGAATCGCCATAATTCAATGCTAATTTCAATGAAGAGCTAATTCCAATGGAATACTATTGTTGGATTTTCCAACAAATTTCAACGAAAATAATAACATTGGAATATCTATTGTAATTGCCGTTGGAATTATATTTTCGTTGGAATTTTTTTGTTTAATTCATCATTTTATTACAGTGATACGTACAACTATAATATACAAGTTAACGCTAATATCGGGCTGACTTTTTTTTGAATGGCTTGCAACAATTTTTAGATTTGTTTCAAAGGGTCGGCTGATTTGGGTTTGATGGAATGTGTGCTAATGTGTGGCGAAGAGGCTGGTTGGATGTCGAACCGCGATAATGCCATTTAGGGTTATCCAAAAAAACAGAAAAATAAAGAAAATCTTACCTATGCTCATCTTTGGTCCCGTTTTCCTCTGGGCGTGGTCTGCTTCTTCTCTAATTTAGGGGATTTCTGTGGATCGGACGACCGGCCTACGTCCCTATCACTGTATTCCGGCGACTCGATCAGCCGCGGCTCAATTCACCCGGCAAGATTGCGATCTGTCCAAGAGTAACAAATTCCATAGTGGTCGTTAATCATAAGTAGA
>BKCP01008292.1:2323637-2341387 GCA_008636005.1 Striga asiatica | reverse complement strand
AAATGGATTACCAGCTCTGTGGTATTTGCGGGTGCTGAAGAAGAAAAATACCAGCTTACATTAGATGGCATATATTTATGTTTGGTTTATATGTACTCCCCTGTCACTGAAGAAGATTCCAATGGAGAGCCTCAATGTGGCATCACTGATTATGAATATATAAAATTAGGTTCGGGGTCAATGTAATTGAGAGGTTTCAGCTTGCTTCGCGTTGCGTTTGTTGTGAAATTGAGTCGGTGGATCATGTGTTTGTTGTTGTGAAATGAGTCGGTGGATCATGTTTTTGTGCAAGCGCAAGCTGTAAAATTAGGTTCATGACAAACATGAATATGCTCCATACACGGTTTATATTATGAAATCTGAATTATTAAACATTTTGCATTTATGATCAAAACAGGCCGTGTTGTTAGTTTCAATCAATTTTTTTTTTTTCAGTCTTAAAAAGTGTTCGAATTCATGACAAAAAAATAATAGTCTTGATCATAAGCAGGTTCGTCCGATTTACCAAGTAGCATAAATAAAAAATAAATAAATCGAAAAAAAAAAGAAGACAACAATCGCCTCAAGGTTGTTCGGATAAAAATATTGTCTCGACTTCTAACTACCACCAAAATTCAGATTTGATGAAAATCAGACCCATGAAAATTTTTCGCTCAAACATTGAAAAATATGTTCTATCAGTTGAAAGACGTAAACGAAGCCATTAACATAAGCAGCAGCAAGTTCTCACAACAATGATCTTGAGGATGAAGTAGCTAGCATTAAATGGATCCTAAGTGAGGCAAGAAAAGAAGGGTGGAGGGATGTGGTGTACTGGACCAACATCAAGAGGGTAACAGATGCTTTGAATAAGATGCTTTGGAAGTCCTTGTAATTGCTGGTTCTTTTTCTTCTTGTTCCTTTGATGTTGTTAAACTTAGTGTGTTAGTGTGTATTTGTAGTTGTTCGGTTTCTTTTTCTTCTTGTTCCTTTGATGTTGTTAAACTTAGTGTGTATTTGTAGTTGTACGGTTGTGAGTTGGGGTGTAGGTAGTCTACCCTTATATTTACGGTGTACTTTTATTTGAGGTTAATTATTGTCTTATCGTTTGAAAAAAAAAAAAAAATATATACTCAAAAGACTTTTTTATTCAAATGGCAAGCATGTGCTCTTTCAGCCGATACAAAGCACAAAAACTGCTTCCTAAAAAAAAAGCTGTATCTGCTGCAATTCCAACACACCATCTAATCTCTATCTTCCATTTCTAAACACAAAGATCCAAATACTCACAAAGGAAGCAAGAAATAGGAACAAAACAAAATTAGGGATGTACAGGAGCTGAAACACAGATGAGCAAAAGACAAAATGTAAGGAAAAGAAATATTGCGAGAGATACACCAAAGCTGATTCGAAATCATTCAAATTATAAACAGAAACCGGTCAGCCATCAAGAACTCTTGGAGGACTACGTTCCAAGCTATGAGCCGGCCTTTCTGCTCAGTTTTTATACAGAATTAAACATTCCAATCAGAGTGCCCAAGAAGACATCCCCATACACTTCCCATTAACAGGAAAGCTAGCATTCAGAAAGGATATTTATTGTGATATTTTTCAAATTACTTCAATAAATTTCAAGTGATGCCGGTCAATCGATCTCTCCTTCTTCCGGATCATTTGAAGCATCCAAATTACTGTGAGGTTCGATTTCTTCTTCCTCATCGTCATCATTTTTCATATACAGCCCAAGTTGCTCAAGTGGATTACTGCTTGCTGGAAACTTAAAACTACCAAGGCCATTTTGAGAATTTTCAGGGCTTGCTGCCTCTATGAAGCTTTGCAATGGCTCGTCTTGTCCAGACCTGAACATCTCCAGATCTTCCATAAATTGGCTGCACTCGTTAATTTCAACGGTCTTCTCCATCTGCCGACAACACAATGCTTAAGCAGATGTAGGTTAATATTGAAACTCCGCATGCCAGATAATTCCAAAAATTTCCCTCTTGAAATATAGAATCCCCAGTTACCTTCAATGTTATAAACTCTTTAGAACACATATAATGCTATTCCAAAAGTTGAGACCCTTGTTCCAATTATTCCCTGATTGCATCATTGGCTAAAGAGAAATTTTGTAAGGTATTATGACATCCCATTAGTAAACCAGTTCGGGGTAGTGAAATTGTAAAAGGACACTTACAAAAACCAAGGTTTGTAATTTTTTATGATATTTCGTTTTCCCAATCAGAATGATCCTCAAGGATAATTTCACCACTAAGCCTAATTTTCCCCTTCCAAGAATCAGTAGTATTTTACCTTGAGCAAAGCTTCACGTGCAGCTTCCCTTTCAAGTTCTCTTTTCCTTTTGGCTTCTGCTGCAGCTTCAGCCTCGGCCTTTTTCCTAGCCTCCTCTGCAGCTTTGGCCTCAGCTTGCAATCGAGCTTTCTCTGGGAAGCATAAAACAAGTCAGAGCATAATTGCATGGATAATGGAATAATCCTGAAAAAATGAAGTACAAGTTCCACACGAATGAGATGAGGAAAATTGAAGTTTGGAATTCGGACCTTCTTTCCTCCGCCTTTCAAGCTCTTCTTTATCGAGCTTCAGTTTATCGGGATCAGGTCCTTCTCCCTGTAAAATAAATTTTTCAGTGTCACAATCAACACTCAACACCATTGCTGTTTAGGGGGTGAAAGCAATTAAGAACCAGTAAACATGGTTTCACTAGAAAATAAAAGTTATCATTGTACCTTCTCAATTTCTTGAGCTTTGAGTATAATGTCGGCGAATCTGCTTCTCAATAGAGCAGCTCGGTACAGCTTGTCAGGGGAGACTTGCCTTTCTTGTGGAGCACCCTCCCCTAAAAATGGGCATGTCGTGTAAGACTAAAAAATACATTTTCTTCACTAGTAATCACTCTTTCTTACCCTCTGGGTTATAATGCGGCTCGATAGATGATGAAGGGTTTGATGCTGTATTTCGCTCATCAGCATTTCCGTTCAAGGAATCTAAAAATTAGCTTGGAGAAGTTAACTATAATCTTGTAAAATGTTAAAAGAAAAAAATGTGTGTAAAATTAATCTTGCCATATCAGTTGGAGGCTAACCTCCACTATTTAGATCCTCCCTTAATTGACGGTGCTCCTTTACAACAGCATCCACAATTCCCTGGAACAGCCCACAAAGGCAAAAGAATAAAGAATTTCACACTCATAAGAATTCAAGAAACCTCTGTGCCACCATAAGACCATCTTTATCCCCAACTCAACCCAACCCAACCTACTAATAAAAAATAGTTTCTCTCTCCTCCACCTACACAACTCAACCTTACAACTTAATTTATCTTTATCCCCAACCTAACTCAACCTAAATATTTATTTTGTTTTAATTTATCTAAAAAAATACAATTGTGTTCCAAAATATATCAAGTATGGTCTCTAATTGTAGAGAATGATAAAATATAAATTTTAGTATTTTTTTATTTTTTTAAAACAAAAAAATACACTTGTCCAATAAAAATAGGACAAATGTCCCATTCTAAATAAAAGACCCTGTTGCGACCCAAGGTCACATTGTGACCTGGGTCGCGCGACCACTTCCCTTTTTCCTTTTTTTTATTTTTTGATTTTTTTGTCCTCTAGCTGGTGACCCAATATTTGGGTCACCGATAAGGTTAGTCTAAGAACAATAACCAGAAAAATAGAAAGGCGTGAAAGAAAGAAGTGGGAGTAGTAGAAGGGGGGTTTGTCGATAAGAAATGCATACATTTGAAGAAGTTGCAAGAACTGACTTCTTGTCATCATCTATTTCACAGGCAGAATGACCAGAATCAGCTTCTGTATCTGAAATGAGATTTGAATAAATTTTTAAATTTGCATAACATACAATTGCCCTCTACCCTTTTTCTTAGAATGGACAAATGCATACATGAGTAAGATCGACAACACAGGCTGTTGATTATATAAAATCAGATGTATGGTGCATGGTTATCACTGATGTACATGCTTATACTTAGCAAACCCGAGATATAGTGGATACATTAACACACATGGATACATAAGAAAAGATAAAATTACAGTGCTACCACCAGTGTGGCGTGGCGGACATTAGCCTGGCCATTTAGCTGCTTTTATTAAATAAAGAAAGTAACTGAGAGTTTCATTTCTATCCTTCATTTTTCAGCTCTTTATTTATTTTAATTTTCAGCTTTTCGTCCTACAAATATAAATATTTCTGACTCCCCTTTATGTTTAAGCTCTATTTATCTCCATTGATTTTCAGCTCTTATGTAACTAATGTTATTTTTAAGTATTTTCTGACATGTTGAAGTTTTTATTATGAAGTTATACATGTATATAATTAGTGTGAAAATATATATTTCTTGATCTGCCATGCCCTACGCCAATTTCTGCCATGCCATCCCCCAAATATTTATGGGGTTTTTTCGGCTCTCCGCCATTGATACACTGGTTACGGCAAATAGACAATAGTGAATGCACATGCAAACGCAAAAGCAAGTGAGTGGAAAACAGAGATAATTATTAACCACCACCTACTTGTTACCCTTTTCACATAGAAATATCTTTCTTGATGCATTAATGAGTTAACAGTGTTCTCGAGTTATAATCCATGTAATTGGTTTAGCAACTTATGATTTAGAGCTTTGGGGCTTTTCTGTATCTCTCTATTCCCACAGAAACATTGCATTGGCAAATCTTATTTGGAAACCTATTTCTCTACTCTGGCATATATGAGGTCAATGGAATCAAAAGACTCATTGGCAGGCAAAACGCTAAGTCATCAACAATACGCACAAATAGTCAAAAGTCAACTGAAACTTTACAAGTTCAAATTATGGCATATGAGGTTAAACATTTATTCAGATTTATCTTATTGAATAAAAATATAGGGGCGTATGGAAGGGTCAACATAATTCATGTTGTATGATCGTAAACTGTCTATTGAGACTTAATTAAGTTCCATTAACTCTTTATTCATAACCAAAGTAAACCAAGTATCAAAGTGCTATGGTTCCCTAAACTATAAGGTAGCAACAGACAACTGGGCAGGAAATTTTCATGAGGTAAAATGTTAAATTTTACAAGTAATTCTTTTTTCAGAAAGAAAGACAACCAAAACAACATTTATGTGTACAAGGTATATATGGCAATCACATATGAGATTACGCACCAAGTGTGATACTGCACTTTTAAAATAACCTTTCAACAAAGAACTAACCGAAATACTAAGAAATGCAAGCATGCTTCAAGCAAATTAAGATCATATTACACCCTTAATCTACTATTCGACTTACAACTTCTGCTCCAGAAAAACAGTGATTTCGACACAACTGGCATGGTTGCTAGTAATATCATGATGTTTAAAAAAGGTGACTTTTCAATACAAATGAGTGGGGCGTAACTAAGCAATTATATGCAGAACTCTGTCAGAAAGATGCAGCATTACCACTGAGTTACGATTACATAGAGTAATCTTATGCACAAGAAAAAAAAATGGGAAAAACAATGATAAACAATCCTTATAAATTCACACAGCACATACCGGAGTTCCTTGAACTGCTGCACTTATTGTTACTCCGTGCAGCATCCGCATCAGTTTTAATTAACAGATAACTGGATGCAGGTGGCGCAACATCTATACCAATATCCACATCCTCGTCAGCTGGCTCATATACTGATTAATGTATTTGGAAGAAAAATAAAATAAAATAGAAATGCAATCTTACTGCAAAGTAGAAATGCATTTTCAGTGCAATTGCCATTAAAAAAAAAAATGCAATCTCACTGCAACAAGAAAGTTACCTTGGCAAGGCTGGTTAGATGAACTGTCAAACCCAGATTCCTTCTGCATCTGAGAAGCCATACATTTATACAATACACCACATAAAATGATTCATATAGAAAGCACAAAAGTAAAGGTGACATACAAAAGAATGTAAGATGTACCTCAATTTTACTGGTCTCGGGTTGTTTTTTCTGCCTCTCCATAAGAAAATCATCCAAAAGTTTTCGCAATTTGAACAGAATTTCATCACCAAGAGAACTCAACTCAATTTCAATCTCATCCTCACTTACTTGACTACTGTTTGAGGTGCTCTCTTTCAGAAAACTGACAATGTTATCTGGCAATTCGGCCAGATATTCCTCCAGGTCAGTACCCAGTTTCTGTCTCTCATCATCACTCATCACCCGTTTCTCAGTCTCATGCCTGACACTGCTTTCTGTAGAAGTGGTTTTCTGCTTCTTAACAGGAGGCAAATAAGCACTCTCAGTTTCCATAATGACACTTGATTTTGCAGGCGCTGATTCATCTGCTTTCGATGAAATCTTCTTCTCAATTGATTTCCATCTCGTTTCAAAGTATTTACTCATTGCATCAGCCATACTATGGACAGTATGTCCGACTGGGTTATAAGTCATGGCATTCCTGAATGTGAGTCTAACGTCGGCAGCAAAATCCATTGGGCTGCTATATTGATTCGAAAGTAACTTACTTTTCACCGTCCCTAAATCCATTGGATGCTTAATAACATTGAAGTAATCTGGAATATTATGTTTTACAATGTCAACTGGCTCGTTAAAAATCCAAGCTAGTTGATGTCCCATTAGCCGAGTTAACAGTGTATCACACTGCTTCATCAACATGACAAAACCGGTACTCTTCATAAAACTTTGTTGCTTCAGAAGCTCATTTCTATTATTAGCTGCCACAGGTCCACCTTTAGGGCGGGGCCCATTTCTTCCGGGATGGAGTTTTTTCTTCCCTGAAGACACAGGCAAAGTTTCCATCACAGCATGTCCTTTCGGCCCATATTGATGTGTATCAACAACATTACCCGGCAGATGGGCTAACACATTTGAGCTAAAAGAAGCTAATTTGCTTTGAAGCTTCAAGACTTTATCAAGCTCACTCTTAAACCTGATCTGTAAATCCCTCCTCTCAAAAGGTGGTATCATAGATAGAGAAAAAAGCTGAGTCGGCACAACTGATCTATCAAAACCATCCATGTTCAAGCTGATGTACTTCCTATTCGGAGCACGTGGGTCCTCAGAAGCAGCCAATTCCACATCAGCTCGGCCAGAGATGACAAAACCTTCTGACTCGGCCACCGTCTCCACCGCATGCCGATAATCCGGGACAAAGCCGGTTGAATTGCCCTTGGAAACTTTCCTAGTTTTCCCCATCATACTCCCAGTCCGCCTCTTGGAGAACTGTGTGGATTCTCTCTGCCCAGTGTAATCTATGGGGATAGTTGGAGCCATAAATCTAACCTCCAAACAGTGCACATATCAACGGGCTCCGCCTACCCCAAAATCTCCTCTTCTGGCCAAGAAAGAAAATTTAATTCTTCAACTTCAGATGAAATACTTCAATTCCTAGATGTCACGATTGCAGTCCCCAACAATTTTTCCTTCAGTACTCAAGTCCAATCAATGGTTTAATCTGCCTCGACAAATCTTCGCCTTCTCAGTCAACTCCAACGGGCGATTCTCATGCATTTTATTCCCCAAAATCTAAAATGTCAATCAAACAAATGCCGAAATCCAACGAAAACCTAAACTTCAATAATCTTGTAGACAAGCAAACCTTAGTCCTTCGCATCCTTCTTGCCCGATTGGAGAAAACGGCAGCGAAGCAAAATCAAAACCTAGATCGAAAGATTGAGAAAGCCCCATCCAAATGAAAATAATATTAGTGAGAAGTTCCAGCGTCGGATAGCCCGAACTCAGGCAAACTCTAGAAGTGGAACAATTTTGGTAAATTTCAAGAAATCAAAATTATATACACGAATGGAGAGAGAGAGAGAGAGAGAGAGACGACTTACGAGTTTTTCCTTCTAGGGATCGAGGCAATAGAGAGGTGAGGAGCAATCACGGTAATACACTCATACATAAAAGAGAGAGAGCTGGCTTAAAATGCGCCGTTGATTTTAGTGCCGTTATATCTAAGGGTTCACAATAAATCTAGATTAACGTTAATCGGATGCAGGTTCCGCCCACGGTTCAGATGCGTACACGCGTCGATCATGTCGAGTGCGTATAGAGGAATTCTGTGCTCTTGGTCTCTGGAGCATGCGTACTCTGCTGACTTACCCAGCCAACGGGCCATGGGGTAGCATGAAATCAATCCGCCGCATGACACAAATTCACATATTTGAATATTTCCTGCTTTTGAGAAAATTACCACATCAATACAGCATAAACTCTCCTATTTTTAATAAGTCTAACATAAACTCTTTTCTATTTAAGTGTCGTCCTGAAAAATTCCACAAGAATTTTTTTTACCAATAATAATCCTCGTTAATGAAGATAGAGATAAATATTTTGATAAAAGATAAAGAGTGAATATTAAAAGACCTAATATATTTATTAGTTAGATGAGATTAATAATAGAAAAATATGTACAAAATATGCAAAATATCATTTATTTAATTAATTGTGATAAAACTAAAATGACATTTAGAAAAATAGGAGTTAGTATAATTATATTTCTCCTAATGCGATGTTTTCGTTCTCAATGTTACGCCTGTCAACTTTTTTGTTCCTTATTATATTAATATAAATAAAACACTATATCTATTCTTATTTTTATTATATATTTCATCTTTTCTTCTTCTTTTTTTCTCTTTTGCATAGCCAACAAAGACAAAATTTTCTCTTCTTCCTTTATTATGTTTCATCTCTCAACCACTATAACAAAAAGGAGTTCTAACAAAATAAATATAATGACCTTTTAAATAAGTGTAATTAAATTGATGTGTTTGTGACGTTTTTTAAAATGCGTCACAAAATAAAATTATAACAACGTTTTTTAAAACATGTAATCAAATCATGTCGCTTTTTAAAGAGTGTCACCGTGTTAATCAATATTAAGACATTTATTTAAAAGTGTAACCAAATCATGACGTTTTATAAAAAAGTATCGTCGTTGTTTAGTTATATGGAGATGCATTTTAAAAACTGTATTAAAATAATCATATTTTTAGGAATGTCATAAAATTTTATTAATATGACAATATTTACCTCATTTTAAAAACGCACGGAAAAATTAAATACCCCAATTTTTACAACAAATCTTCCTTTTTGATAAAAAATTCTAATTTTTCTTTAGTTGGTAAAAAATTCTACAACAGAAATTGTAATTTTTTTCGGTCTTTGTTCGTCGGAAGCCCAATTGCTGAGAAAATCCTTGTCGTAAACAAGTGGGCTCCGCATGTCGACAGACTTGAGGCAAGCTTTTGGACGGCACTGTAGGGACTGTAGGTGACGCCGAACCAGTTGCTAGGGCGTTTAGGATTGACTTTCATTGGAGAAGAGCTTGGACTTCGCCGTCAATGGAATAACAGGTGGAGAAGAAAAGAGAGGTGGTAAGGAGGAAGAGAAAGGATATTTTAGGAGGGTTGGAAAATATGTGGAAGACGAGAGTTTTCCGTATTTGTGTAAATTCAAAAGCAAAATAATGGTACATTGCATATCTCTCCTAAAAGGTGGGATATATAATATTGAAATGTACTTAATAACTAATCAGGTCATGACTCATTTCAAGAGCTTCATTATTAGAATCAAACATGTTAATAAGATGAAAATATTAATGTCAAAGTAGAAATATTGTGAGATGGTGTGATATCATACACAATTCATCCAACCAAACAGACATAATACCATTATATGGTGATCTATTTTCCCTCCACATAAATTAAAAAAAAAAAAAGAAAACAAAAATGAAAAACGATGCCAAAAGAGAGATCTGAAGCATATGCATGTGAAAATGTGAGAGCTCGTCCACCTGTCCAACTACACGTACCCTCCTATATTTCTCCTTCTAGCGAATTACGCACTAGTTGGTAGTTTCTGCAGCTTTTTCTTATCCTCTCATATAACGCGCTCACTCAACGTACTATAACACAGTTTACCAGCCCAGCTGCTTTCATTGATTAATTAAAAATTGGTCCAATACTAATTTTTATAACCGATCTATATGTCTATATTCTCCTTTAAAGCAAGTTATTATGTCGTATCCTTTTCGTAATTATATATGTCTATCATTCACACAAGAAAAAAACATCAAAACTAAAAACAAAAGTAGAAGATCTTAGACTAACCGGCGACATAATCACTAAACCTCCTCTCATGGATGCTCAAAACATGATGATCTAAAACACACTTCCAAACAGTAGAAAGAGAAAAAAAAAACAAAGGAGAGATTGAGAAGGATTATACAACAGGCTTTTGGATCAGTCAGACTTTGGAGATTAATCAACCAGGCCTTCTTTCATTTCTGATTAGAGATTTAATCAGATCATAATCCGCCAGATTAACCCATTAATTAGTAACTTAATTATTTCAATGTCAATGGCCGACCCAAAGCGAGAGAGCGGCGGCAGTGTCGAGTCTCCATGCAAATCCCCCGCAGTCCATCCTCCACACGTCACACGGTACCGTTTTGTTCCCTTTCTTCTCCCCGCACGTGACAACCCTGACCTCGCACGTGAACCCCGCACACCCCACCGGCAGCGTCACATCCCGCTCTACCACCACCCATGCCGCCACCTCCGCCCCCTCCTCCGCCACCATCCGGCGGTAAGCCGCGTTCGTCCACGTCACCCGATTCAGCCCGTCCGACACGAACCCCGGACACGTGTCCCCGTCCAGCACCATCACCTTCTCCTCGTCCGTCCACCCCATCCCCACCGCCGCCCACGCCTCCGTCACTCGCTCCACTTTCACCCACGACTGAACGACAGATCCCTGCACCTCCGCCGAGATCCCCCCGTCTCCGAAGCTCAACCACAGCGGATAACTCAGATCTGGCGGCGCTACCTTCCGATTCTCGATCACACAAGGCTCCTCCGGAAGCAGCCGCAGAGTTCTCACAACCTCCTCGCCGCCGGTAACGGATCCTCCGGAATCGGCCTTCTCCGGCGGAGGTTTTCTCCTCTTGCTACAATTATTTCTCCGGGTTTTTCTGGCCTCGCCCCGTCTTTTGACGCGGCCAGTTTTGGCACGCGCGAGGCCGCTCTCGGAGACGCTGCTGGAACCGCCGGAAACGGATCCATCGGCCGAAACCGGTTTGGGAGCAATCGGCCGGAACTTGAGCATTATCCTGTCCATTTTGGACATATCGTACGCGCCACCGGCGTACCTGGCCACACAGTTCATTTTATTTAAATATTATTATTTTTGCTACTAATTAAAAAAAAAAAAGTAAAGAGTTACGCATTTAGATTAGAAACTTTGAAATGGGTTTGTGGTTTGTAAAGATGAATGACTACACAGGTGGGGAGCTCTCAGATTTATGCAGGCGTAAAGGGCCTAGGCACGTGCGAGGAAAAATACCATAACTGCACCATGCGTGCGAGAGATATAATTGGTTGAGATTGATACGTGCCGGAGATGTGGGCCCAGAGATAGATTTAGGCAAGATGGTACCAATGGGAAGAAACATTGGGCCGTTCTGGCAGCCAATGAGAGTAGGAATAGTGGCCTTTTTTTGACATGAGAGGTAACAAAACGGGGCCCATGGATCGGGCAACGTGTACGTTGATGGAAGTTTCAGTACGTGGACGCTCAGGATTCGAAGTAAACTATATTAATGAAGGAAGATTAGGCCACGTGTATGGGTTGATTGGTACAGTTTGTGATATTCAATGGGTTTAGCGTTTTTAACTTTTTATTGGATTTCTTTTAGCGGCAAATACTTTATGAAACTAAAAAAAAGATTACACAAGCATATTCAATGGGATATATATAACATAATAATCTATATGTTAAATACAATGGTGAGGCGTTGATCGGAAGAGTCACAACCGTGCTCTCCTTCCAACATGGGAGTCAAATATAAGAAGCAACCCAAAACAAGCAAAACATACCAAAAAAAAAAAAAATCTACACATGACGGAACTAAAATCTGTACAAGATAAAATTAAACCAATCTTATGTTACTTGCAAGGCTGCAACATGCGAAATTGACAGGGACACAGAAGATTGGTCGAAACACACACAGATAAATACCAAAGAGACACCAACACAATCTATAAGCCTAGCACACAGACAAAAGAAAAACTACCTATAGGATACAGTAAAGCCCTTCCCGGCCACCAACAAGCTTCACCAACACTGCAACCACCCAAGCCGACAAATCAAAGTTGGTCTGCAAAAAAGATTTTGATTTTGACAAATATATTATTTAATGGGGTCTCACCAAATAACTTTGGTTCAACCTGAATAAACCTCTCAAAACCTCTGGTTGGGCTTGATAATCTGGTCTCTTGAGATGAAGCTATCCACGGCGGAGATGATAACCTGTTAGTACGCAAAAGACTTTGGACCGGTTAGAATCGGTCTGAGCTGATCAAGCTTCCTTGTCAGTAGATCGCCTGCGTGCCTGCAAAAACTCTCACACCGATGGGGTTTTGCAGTGAAGAGTCTCCAATACTTAAACGAGCACTTGTAGAAGATGAAGTGCAGCAAATATTATATAGGGTAATAGAGAATGTAATGTGGTAGTAGGCGTACCCTCACTCCCTTATAGGGAGGTAATACCTTGTTGCCCAATACTGCCCAGATGAGCTATCCGAATTGCTCAAACTGTCAGAGTTACCCGATAGCACAGCCTGGGCTTCTCGAACTACCTGAAGTGCCCAATTCTGTTAGGCCATGTGACCCTATCCACGTGCAGGCGCTTCACCCCTTAAGATTCCTTCTTATCTTTTAGTCTTTCTCATTGGACTGCCTCATAGTGCGACTTGCTCGATATCGACTGAGATAGAACATCACCTGCTCTAAGACCAGTGGTGTCCTTTCTGGTCGATCACACAACCAACCCTACCTACAGGTCGAGATAGAAAAAACACAGATTTGAGCATTCATCACCTGATCGGATAATTATATTTATAAGTACTTTTGTTTACATTTGTGTCTTATGATATTATTTATTTATTCTTTACTTCTTTTTGAGTTTTGAACAATTTATATTTAAGGCTTAATCAAGTTGAATGTATGAATAATCTAGGTTTTGATAATTCGATTGGAAATATGAAATTTTCAGGCATAGTTGATAGTTTGAACAACATTCGACTAGTTTGACCTTAGAATCTCCATTTTTGCTCTTTAAACTTAGTTATCTAGCAATGATGCTCAAGACATTTTATGTTCTGCATCTTTTTTTTTCTTTTTTCTTTTTAAAAAAATAAGACATTTCTCAAATATTTCAAGTAGCAGCGAAATTTGAAAGGTATATATTTTTTTAGTAATTTTTTTTATTCTAAAATTATTGTTAAACATATGTCTTTATCAAAAATTATTTAGTCCCCCAATTTATTTTTCTAGATCCGACCGTGGTTGTATGACGTAAACCATTAGTTATGAAAAGTGATCAAATATAAACTTCGAATATTAAAAGCAACAAGGAGACATACTTGGGAATGTATCAATGATTTTTTTCCCATCTCTTATAGTTAAAGTTGACATTGTATCAAGGTTACTTGTGTCAATACTGAACATAAAATGAAGTTTAATAAACTTATTCTCTTCTTGATTTATGGTTTTACTGTTTTGTTTTAGGAATAATATATATCATTCTTTAACCTTTTTTCTTTCAAAATCTTCTCTTTTACAAATACGGAGAGCGTCCCATCTAGTTTTAACTTTTGCACAGGGCGCTTCACAATACATGAATTCCCCTGTGCAAATACATAGAAATTTTGAAGAACTAATATAATCGCATAACAAAATCCAACAAGATAATTGCGAGTCGAAATACATAAAGTAGAATATGAGACCACATTTGCATGAATGGAAATAATATTCACTGTCTTTTCAACTCACAATTTAGAGAAAGTTCTAGAAATGGCATGGTCGACCAGCTCCCTCCGTAGGATCTTTCCAGCGGGAGATTTTGGAATAGAGTCGAGAAACTCAAGACGTCGTATCCTTTTATAAGGAGCAACCTGTGAGGAGTTCAAGGAAAGATTCACTCATTTTATCGCCACAAAAAAGGGAAGAACAAAACAGAAAATGAGCAATGTATTAATTTGCATGCAACATTTTATAACGACATACTATAACATCCAAAAATGAAGAATTCAGGCAAAAATGTACTGGGACATGCATGTTAAAAAGGTGTAAAATTGAAGAACAATTTAAAATTATTCTCTTATTAATTAACGTCATGTTGTGATAAAATAGGGAGAGAGGGAAATGAAGAGAATGTGATATTAAAAACGTGCCTGTTTCGCAATGATATCCATTATTTGAGGTGCAGATATGGTGCTATTAGGCTTTCTCACAACATACGCCATGGGAATCTGACCTGCTTCTTCATCTGGATATCTGTTTATGTGCCATATTTAACATCATACTAAACGAATAGTATATAATGTTCATGAACGATGCATGAATAGTTTATGTTAATGCTGAAATTTTATGTACGTGTTGATTTTTGGATGCAGGGTATCACTTTTTTTATTGCTCCAGTTTGACAAACATTATGCATGCAATTCATTGAGAAAAAACAACGCATATGAAGATAATGATGATTAAGAAGACAAAAATAATTGGATCCAAGAAAAATGCATACGGAATAACTGCTGCGTCAGCTATTTCCGGAATTGATTGAAGTAATTGTTCCAGTTCGGCTGGAGGAACCTGAAATATATTTTATCTCATTTTCCAATAAGACAAAAACAAATTACAGAACAGAGATTCAAAGGCATACTGGTTTTATTTATTTATGCAATCAAATTCGTATACTATGAGAAAGACATTATTTCTAGATCAAAATTATGCTCACCTGATACGCCTTGTATTTGATCAATTCCTTCAACCGATCAACAATGTACATAAATCCATCTTGGTCGAAATAACAAAGATCACCGGTTTTTAACCAGCCTTCTGAGTCCAAGGTTGAACTTGTTGCTTCATCATCCCCAGCATAACCTACAGTTGGCATACCCACCACTATTTACAGTAACCAATAAAATATCCACTACCAAAACTCAAAAAATCAAGCGCCCCAAAATTTTAATTAGATGTTCATATCAAGTTAGACAAAAAGATGATCGATGAAGAGATTATATTTAATCTTTTGGCATTTTTCTTACGATTCCCAGAAAACTACATATCGAAATAGCAAACATGGTACCATAGGCTTTCCTTATTTCCTCTAGTTGGTAATTTTCAAATTGTGAAGAAACCAAGTGGTTTACCTTGTCATTTCATAATTCTCTTTACCATGGAATTAAAAGTTTTAAATCAATTTACGCAAAGTTGAAGTGATGATGCCCTACAAAAAGACGTACCCAAGTGTTCACAACCACACAGATACGTCAGCATGCAAAAATTCACACCAAAGAGATAGTATTCAAAAAGATGATAGATATTAGTAATAGAATAAATGAGCTACATATAATATGCATGCAGATATATACATTGCAAACGGCACTTAACACAAGACTTTTGAGAACAGGGCCAGACTCAAAACTTTTGAGACAGTCTATAAATTTGATTTTTGTCACCTTTCATAATTGTGGGCCCCCGCAGCCAAAGTTCTCCACGATGTCCAGGAGGTAGGGCCTCTCCAGTCACCGGGTCAACTATCTTGGCTTCCATGTTCTCAGACAATCGGCCCGCAGACCCATACCGCTTAGCCTCATCCGGGCCCACTGTTCGTGTTGCACCACCTGCGCTCTCAGTCAATCCATAGCCCTGAAAATATTCAACCTAATAAATAATTTTGAAATCAAAAGAATGTAATGTTACAGTAACTTTTCTTGAATCTTGACAGTAGTACATAAAGAGCTTGAGTACTCAGATTAACTCCAACTGTCTCACTTCAAGCACTTTAAATTTCTCTCCCTAAACTTTAACTCCATACATATATTTTCATGAGGCTCCTTGTTTCACTTTTACTCCAACAACCTCCCTCTTACAAATAATTATTAATTCAATAATGGAGTACAATCTTGTACGAATAATGGAAAAGGTAATGATAATTAATAGAGCTACATTTGGCTCGTTAGATGTTGAGTAATTTGAAAATATAAGGAGCTCTAATATTTAAGAAACACCTCCAGAGAGCTTCTTAGAGCAAAACTGTGTTGAATTGACTCTTCAAAATAGCAAAACGAGGTGATTTAGGGAGTCCATTGGAGAGTCTCACACTTCCTAAGTTGGATACTGAAAACCAAAAACTTGACAAAATTCACCTTCCAAGCTACAACACTACAAATGAAATGTGCGCCACCTCATTTTATGGCCAAGATCACTTCATTGGGTAAATTTACGTGTTGGTCCAATGACAAAAAAAAATGGTGAATACAGACACAGTGCCCTTGACGGATTTTTTACCACCCTCAAAATGTCAAAATTACAACATAATTTTCACTTATTATACTAGTACAAAGTGGATTATATAGGTATTCGTTAAAAAAATTAAACTTAAATTAAAAAAAAAAGAAGTTTTTTATTTAAATACTTTTAAGAAAATGCATTATTATTTATATTTAAATGACACTCTTCACTTGTTCGATTGACTTGAATTATATTTTAATAATGATTTTATTTAATTTCTAATGAATTTAGATAATATTTAATTGATATACAATTTTATTAATTTTAAGTAGTAGTAATATATAATTTAATTTTTATAATAAAAATAAATATAATTATTTTTGTTTTATATATGCGATATAGATGTCGGAGTTGATCAAGAGATGATTAAGCTGATATATTATACATAAAAAAATTGATTATAAGCACAAAACCATTAACTTTTAAAATATATTTATAATTAAGCTAGTTAATTATTTTGTAATGTTTAAAAATTTTAATAGGAGTGTGTTTCATGATAATCACCATAATCTAGCGTATAGCTTATCTTGATAGGTTATAAGTTTCTAATCCAAAAAGAATTTATTTGGTAGAACAAACTTTTTAAAAGGTTTAGCTTATATCATAAATTTCTTTAAGTAGCATTTAAAAAAGGTCCATTAATTTTATTTCAATTAACTTATCAGCTAATTTTATTAAATATTTATCATAATAGCTAGCTTCTAAGACATTAGATATTAGGTAGCTTTTCACCTACGTTTACCAAGCATATCCTAGTTATTGATATATATAAATCCAAACCAACATGGACTACTCAAAAGTACAATAAAATGACATTTAATACATAGGCACTAAAAATTATAAGGGACTTCATAAAATACATGTTTCGTAATGTGATTGTGTATGTAAAAAATGTTTTATAAACTACTGATAAGCTATATTGAGTAAGTTAACTGATAACATTGAACATAAAAAATGAGAATAAAGAACTCAAATAGAATTTGAGGTTCAGGGATGGTTGGATATAGATTATTTTGGTTTTGATTAGATTTGTTGAATAAACAAAATTAATTATAAAATATGTTGATTTGGATAGGTTTTTGATTGGGATTTTAAATTTATATTAAAATAATATTAAAATATAACGATTGAAGTTGATTTGATGTAAAAGTAAAGAAACAGTTTTTAAGAATGATGGTAGTTAAATTTATGTAGATGGATGAATAGCAAATCAAAATTAATTTGATGAGTGAGAATGATATTTTTAAATTACAGTATAATTGTACCCAATCATGGCCTTATACTACTGAAATTCCCGACAGCCACAAAGCACTAGTCAAACACTATCGGTGCTTGTTGACTAGCCCCAAACCGTGATACAATTTTCTTTCGGATATTCTTTCTTTCTTTCTTTTTTTTTTTTTTTTTT